>BGPR01053423.1:0-10409 GCA_013235015.1 Araneus ventricosus | reverse complement strand
TGGCTTAATTACGGACGTGGCAGATTTTTCTCTGTGGGGGAGAGAAAGTTATGTCAAATTTTGCGACATTGTGAAGGAAGCCATTCATCAGTTTATTGGGGTATAATTTTGCTATTTAAGCTGTACCAAAAGGAAAGGAATAAAATGCAACGAGATGACGTATACGACAGAAGAATGGAATAAAATATCAATGATTAAAAAATTCACCGACAGAAATCAGTTATGGAGGGTATACTTTGAAATGATACAGAAAAAACAAAAATCTACCAAGAATATCATACATTTTTAAAACAGTAGATTATGTTTAAAAATTGAGTATGGCAAGGTAATATCAAAATATTTAACTTGATTTGTAATATAATATTCGTTAAATTAGTGGCTGCATATTCTTAGAGTTACAATAATTATTCACTATATCAAAACACGCAGAATTTAGATATACATATTTTTAATGATATCAGACACTTTCATCAATTTCAATAACTGATCTTGTAAACCATTATCAATCTTTATTCCTGAATTGTTATTCTGATTACTTTATTTTTCACAGCATGACTCATTGCAGGCATCAAAGAAGATTAATGAACCCTTCATTTTTTAATCATTTCTTAAACAATATTTTCTAAGTGCAAGAAACTAATGCATTTTTGCGACTTATTTTGTAGTTCTCTAGATCTGATAAGCAAATTAACAAAATAAAATAAAAGGCAAATAGAAAGAGGGAAATACGTGCTTATAAAACTAAAAGAGACTATATTGTATCTTTTTAATTGCCCTTGATAAGAAAGAGAGCTCATTTGTACATTATTATGCTTGAAAAGGCCAATTTTAAAATGGACGCACCGTTTCTGAAAAAAAATTGAATTATATTATATTTATTTAGAAAATTCTTATTCTTTTGTTTTTAATTATCTTCATTCATTTCATGATTTGAATGCCATTCTCAAGAAAATGACAAAAAAGGTTTTACTCCATTTAGCAACTGTTTATTCGCGAAATTATTATTTACAAACTGAAAACTTTATTGAACCTTTAAACCCTCGTGCCCATGCATCATAAGTTCATTACATTCTGCAAAAAAAACCTCCATAAAAAATAAATATCATAATAAAAAATCAGTTTTCACTTTTGATGATCAGAACCACTTCAAATGATTCCCAGCACTTCTTGCATACGTCGAATGATCGTATTTTCAAATTTATTAGCTAAAATTAAGTATTTCATGTGCGTTATCATTTGATATAATAATTCCGCAGTATATCCATAAAGATCTGAAATGTTCCATGAATTCGGTTGAATTAATTCAACAATACATTTCTGAAACAGGCAGTGTCATCTATTTAGACAACAGAAAAAAAATTTAAGGGATTAAACCTAATTATTAAGTCCTTCGGCTTCGACCAAAAATATGTTAAATGGCATTTTTAATTATACACATAATAAATTTTCTGAAATATTATCTATGATTCAAGCATAAGTATGTTACGAAAAAAGAAATTAAATGATCTTGAACGTTTGTCTTCCCTTTCAAGACGAATCATCATTTCTGATACAATTCTAATCCAGAATTCGACTTTCATCGGCTGATAATTTTTATCTTTGACAAGAACTTCACCAAACCTTTGGAAAAGTTAAGTTGCCTTTAAAACATCAACGCTCAAAGCCAAACCATGAGCGGCGCATCGGAATTAAAAGAACAACGCCATCCTCTTCGCAGAGACCGTCTCTGATTAATGGCACTGTTCTTCCCTCGGATCATAAGCTTCATAGACTCCAAAAACCGCGGCCATCGCTTCGAATCATACGCAGCAAACAACACCCGCTCCACTCCAAACCATCAAACAGCAATGAACGCCACATAAATACACGTCACGGAGCGAAAAAAATCCCATCCCCTTTCAATACATGCTTCGATAATCCCGGCAGCAGTAGCAGTAGTAGCTGGCAGTCTATGAACCACCCCCAACAACTACTGCCTGCTGCCTGATTCACTCGCTGGTCTATAATAGAAGGAGTTCACCAGTTTCGATTTCTTCTGCACTTTAATACGACCACAATAACAGTGGTTAAAATGGGCACCTGCGTCTGAAAGCCGCGGACCCCTCTGTGTCAATACGGTCTGCAAAATCTTTTCCATAGGGTTGCGCAAATAGTAGTCTAAAAAGAAGGTGGGTCCGCGCTGCAAGTACTGCTGGGGGTGGTAGGTTTGGATATTGCACCTGCGACAACTACGGTTTGTTGGATTTTTTTTTATCCTTTATTCTGTACAGTTTTTGCTCAAATAATCAACAATGGATTATATGGATGAGATTAACGTATGGAGGGTGCCAGGAGTGCATTTTATTTCTCGATTATTATTCATGTAGGTTAGATTGGGGAGGAGGAGCTGTTTTATGAAAGGAAATGAAAATATTGTTAGATTTTTGTTTATAGTCTATTATAAAGGGGAAGAATGCGAGCTGAATTGGGTGAAAATTCTACTTAAAGTGGAATAAATATTGAGAAGTTCTGCGACATAAATTTCAAGGATATTATAAAAATGTAACGAGGAATTTTTTTTGATTGGATTTGTATTATATTGCTGTTCGAAATTTTCGAGAAAACGGGACTTTCTACTCTATGGGTGAGAACTGTAGACACGATCAAACTAATTTTTTAAAAGTACATGTGAAAATGTATGTGGGCGATAGTAGATAAGCTATATACAAATTATATGAAGCGTCAGACGTTTGAATTTAATAACAGGGTCATTTCACGTGACGTCACAGACACATGATAAACGTTATTGTGCATATCATTTAGTATCTAACCGCACTTGGTCTTGGGTCGTGACCTAAAAATACAGCAGTAGATGTGATATGCAAAATGAATTCCAAAATTAAATTTACATGGCGCGCTTGGCGTATATTAAATAGGCATGAATTGATAAAGGATAAAGCAAAAGGTAGAAGAAAACAAATTTGAAGAAAAAACAAGAGACAAAACAGATCTTGGTAAAATAAAGAATATAATTTGAATACTACATTATAATCAAAGCCATTTTAAATAGCTAAGTTTTTCCTCTAAGAACATTTGAATGCTGTATAGTTGTACTACAGCATCATCTGCCACATAAGACTTCAGTCTAAATCGCTAGTTGAATTTGAATATTCAGTCTTTGTAAAACCATATCTTTTGCATAAATTCTTTAACTTTGTAAAGATGGCAATTTGAAAGAAAGACAAAAACCGAAGAAGAATATGAAAAATAGATTGCAGACATAAACAAAAAATAAATAAATAAATAAGTAATAAAAATTTCAAAAGAATGTAATTTTCATTCTTTTCCTTAAAAAAAACCCTTCATATATCTTTAAGCAACTTTAAATCAATAAATAATTATTTCAATATGCATTACTTCTCGAAAGAATTTTAGGAATTAAAAAATTACCTAAAAAAATCCTTGGAAAATGATATTGATTCAAGAACAAGAATTGTACGGATTAGTTCATAAGATAAAATAGTGGATTTTATAACCTGTGATGAAAAGTCTTAAACAGCAAAACTTTACAATTTCCGTTTAAATATATATTTTTTTACTTGGAATGATAGTATACTTTTACTGGTTCTTGTCACTGAGTATTTTTCTCCATCAAATTTTATTTAAAATAAATCGGCAATTTCAATATCAAACTTACTGAATTTCACGTATCAAGAAAATTCAGAATGATACTCATAAAATTCGAATAAGTTGGCTATCAATGGAATCAAAATCTATTTAGTTTTTAATCTGTAACTGATTTATAACTATGCAAAGAAAGTTCGGATGCTAGTGAGGAAATCAATTTAGGTTTAGTTATTTTTTCTTCAAAGCTCACATTTAGTTATTCTTGATAAGTAAATGTGAACTTTATTATAAGTTATTATTTGTGTATTGCAAACTCTTTGATAATTTCCCACTTATAATTATCATTATTAAAAATATTGATTAAAAAATGGCGTTGTTCATTTCGTAAGGAATAATTTTAAACGCTTATTTTTTTCATACAAATTATTTTAAATTTTGTGAAAAGTAATTTTTAATACAAAACTGGAGCAAGGATTAACATTGTTGGTCCATGAATATTGATCACAAAATCATTTTGCTTAATGTTTCTAACGATACCGTCTTTCTTTTTTTTTTAAATATAAAATATTAGCTGATGCCCGCGATTCCGTCCTCGTAGTAACACATTATTGGTACCTTGTTGCTCAGGATAAAAGAACCTTCATGTTTTTCAGATATTTTCTTGATAATACAAATATACATATATATATATATATAGACAGCAATTATAAATAATTTACAAAAGATTTATCAAATTAAGTCTCATAGTATCGACAGGCATAACTTTCAAAACGCAACTAGCTATCATCAGTTCTCAGTTAATAATGTTTTCTTTCTTTTTTTAATAGGTTAAGAAGCTCTTCCGCGCATGCTTCAAAAAAAGCTGAAAGCGATAACAATAAAAACGTTGTTGGTAATTGTGTTTAAAAACATTTTCAAAAATTAATTAAAATCAAACCTGAATGTCTGGTGGAAATGAAATTGGTAAAATTGAAAAGCTAAGTTTTCGAATTTTAAAATGATGTAAAAATGGTTTTTGTGCGATAATATTCTCCGAAATTATTGCGGAAGAACTTCAAAATTTAATGTAATTTTTAATTAATTAAAATTCTAATAAGAATTTCGAAAAATCCTTTCTTAGTGAGCACCTACTACCCAAGTAGCAACCACCTGCCAAATTTCAAGCTTCTAGTCCCAGTGGTTTGGGAGATTTGGTGATAAGTCAGTGAATGACTTTCTCTTTTATATATATATAAAAAGTTATTACAGATGAGAGTTTTTAAGTTTGGTATTAAATTTTTTTTCTAACATGATAATTGGGTTTCATGCAAATTTTTCTTTGTTAAAGAGGGAATGGGTTATTTCTAGAGAGAGACAAGTAACAATAACTGCCTAGTGCCTTTATAACTACAATAAAGCATATGGATTGAAAGGCAGCATATGGATAGCAAGGATTTTGTGAGCATACTATTAATGAAAGTAAGTAAAAATTGTGAACGATCAGTACTGAACTAAAAATTGTTGTTTATATTTCTTCTTCACTCATTGCATTTGGAGCTACCGGTAAATAAATAATAGAATAGTTCCTCCTATTTAAATTGAATATGTTTTGAGCAAAATGTAATCTAAATGTGGCAGCGAATTGAATATATTGATTAATAATTAATATTAATAAAATATATGGTTTTTATTTCAAAAAATCAGGCATGAATCGGATGTCTTGTATAACCAACAAACAATTTAGCCTTTGTATTTTATAATTTAAATTATCGCATGTTGTAAAAATTGTTGTTCAGACTTGTCTAAGTGAAAACACCACAAATATTTTAAGATTTTTTTTATAAACCATTTTAGTGTAAATCATGTTCGTCCACTGGTCCATTCTTAGATAAAAATTTTCAAATGTGCAATTGTTTGACATTTTTTTAATAATTTTTTTAAATAATAATTAATTTAGTGATAATTTTTCATCCATAAGATACAATCTAAAATGTGTGAAGAACGCAAAATTGTGCATATCAACTAACATCTACCTGCAGGTCATTTTAAGCTGAGTGACGTCACGTAGTTTTCTCTTCTGCGGGGTACGCAATAGGTTCCAAAATTTAATTGAGGAGGTACAATTCATGCATATCACGTGAGCATGAACTGATTCCAATTGAAAAGCTTATGTATAATGGAAAGAAATTTCTTTTAATTCCAATGTTTACGTCACAAAAAGTTAATATCCAAACAGCTGATTCGGTTAAATTCAGATTTCAAATCTAAATATGATTAAACTTATACAGTAATCCTGTTTTGGAGTACTATATAAGGATTTTCATCTAATTCTATAGTGCAAGTCATATTTTCTGCTCTCAAAGAGCAAAGTAAGAAAGCTAGACTGTAGGATAAGTTGCAGAAGCATTTAAGTTTCTTATTAGCTAAATAGCCTATTCATATTTCCAGTTTGTTATGCAAGAATGTTGCGTTTGAAACTTATTGCATGCCTAATTGAAAGCTTTCGTTTTCATTTAAAATTAGCAAATTTTTCTTCTGTTACATAATCTTTAATTTAAAAAGCTCCAGTTTACTCCAATTTAAGAAGTCACCAAGTTGTTTCAGTTCTGTACAATTACTTATATTGATGAAAAATATTGAGATGAGGTATGTTGCATTAATAAATGCAGATATATTTTCCAGTAAAAAAGTTATAAATGTATCAAATGTGTTTTATGGCATTATAAACAGCTGAAGCCGTTCTACTTTAACAATAATATAATTATATGAATCAGCAATTTTACTACCTTACTCATTATCAAAAACAGTGCAGAACTTCTAATAAAAAACCTTTGCATCTGCACTATTTTTCTTTATAAAAATATATATTTCATGCGAAAATATATCATAAAAATATTTTGCAAACAAGCATATAAATAACCGTTCTACAGCTTCATTCATTTAATTTCTTTTATCTTCTTCTTTCTTCTATATCTTAAAGCTAAGAAACTTTAGAAAATAACGCTGTTCATTCCATGTCATTTATTGAATACATGATTTGTTAACAGAATTATTATATGTCGTTGTTGTCAACTCAAAACAAATAAAACGTTAAGTTTCTATTTCACATATTATGTGATATCAAAATTTAGCATGTTATGGTTCTTATTTATTACATTATTTATAAGTATGCTTAAAATTATGAGTATTAGTTGAGAAATTAAAGTTGAGCTGTAGTTATTATTAACTTTAAAATTCCTTACTTTTGTATTGACTGCTACTTGAACTTAAACCTATTTTTCTAAACCCTGTTTTTTATGTGCAGAGATGCTTCGGACAGAACATAATTGCTTGAAAAAGAAAATTAAAAATAGTTTTAAATATAAACTATACATAAGAGATGAGCATATTTTTATAACTATTCGAAAATCGCATAAAAAAGCGAATTAAAAATAAAAATAATAGAAAAAACTCACTGTCATAGAAACCAAACATTCTAATGACCAATAATTAGAAAGTAAATAATCTAAACAAAACCGATATTATTAAATTACATTAAAAGTATTTGTAAACGTAAGTGGTATCAATACACAATAAAAAAATCAATAACGCTTTATAAGCACATTATTCACTACGACATCCTGTGATTTACCATACTTAAACTACAAGAAAAATTCATAGCATCGGTAACCTCAAACTTATCATAACTTAATCTAATCTTTGATCCTAACAAATCCAAAAAATCCATACACATACAAATCACAAAACCAGCAAAAGAAGGAAAAAAATAGAAGGAATAAAAAACCAAATAAAAACTCGCAAAAACGCGCAGTGATGCTCTTTTAATACGGACCGGCAGATAATGAAGTTACTTAAGCGTGATGTCTGTGTCAATCGAGAGCGACCGCGACTTAGCGCCGGAGCCGTTCTTCGCTCGAGTGCGCCGGTTCGCGGCCGCCGAACACCCCGGCGAAACGCGGCCGGAGGGACGCGGTCATCGGACCGCGCAGCCTTTTGTTGTGCGCCCCGCTAAATATTCATTCATTTAACCCTAAAGCGACGGTACAAAAGGTGGTGTTTAATAAAAGACTTGTTGGAAGTGGACGGATTATACTAAGTGGATTTTGGAACAGATGCGCACCTGAACGGTTCAGACACCACTGGGTGGCTGCTTTTGGGGGGTATATCGACTCGTAATCAGCTTCGGAAAGGGGGGTGGGCTCGTTCTGCTTCGGGGAGTTTTGTTTAATCCAGTAGAAAGTGATTTAAGATAGTCTTTTGTTGCTTTTCCTAATAGTGGTATGCGTATATTGCGGCCCGGGTGCTCAATCTGTGGTGCAACTTTCCGATGCACTTTTAATAACAATCCCTTTCTACTGAATTCTAAATAATATCAAACATCAAAATACCTTTCATATTGCTTAATGTACTCATTTATCTTTAAGGTTGGAATTTCATTTTTGTATTATCAAAATGCATCTTTATCTATTTGGGTTTCAATAATTAGACTATTCGAATTTGCATGTCGCCCCCCCCCCCCTTCATATTTCTATGCCTTTATTAGCTCTAAAGTGCTGTACTGCACAGGCTGACAACTGCTAATATGATAAGACGAATAAGTAAAAACTTTTTCAGGAAAAAAAAAAACCCTTTTAAACAATATATTATTAACATCTTCATCTTTTTCTCTATATTATTGACAATATCATATGGGTTAATATTGTCTTATCAATTAAATCACTTTCTCAGTGCATATATTGCTTATTAATATGAACGTTATCTTAAAACACATTTGAGATAGCGTTTAGCAACCTATTTAGTTTCAAATAATAGCGCTCCCATCCACAAAAAATGCGATTTCAATAAACTCCACGAGTAAATGAATGAATCAATAAAAGGAATCAATGAGAACCTGATAATGACTTTAAATATGTTTTCATTCAGACCTTTTTAAAATGCATTTATATCAATGAATAATACAAAAATTTAACAAAAAATTAAGTAAAACGTGGAAATAAAGAGACGGTCAAAATTGCACATATTCCCATTTATTGAAATAATTTATCTAACTCTTAAGGTTATGTAAAGCATTTTTCAGGTACACTCGTACTCGTATTTCATATTATGAACATCTGATTCAAGGAAAAAACTTTCATTAAAAATAAACATGATTCTCTTCTTCATTTATAACCAGAAATCAATATACGGCATCTCAAAGAAATCTTTACCGATGCTGTAACTTAAAATAACATAATTTTTTTTAAAAAATAACGCATCTTAAAATATTTGTTCATACCAACTGTGTAAAGCATTTGTCTATTTATATATCAGATCAGTGTAATCAAAAAGAAAAAAGAAAGTACTCTCCAATCTGTCTTCGAGTACACACACTATTTTAAAATCTGAAATTGACTCAAGAAATGTATCGATTGAGAAAGAAAGATAGAAAAGAAAACAAAGCATATGCCATATTTTGTTAGAAAGAATCCCCAATTTAGTCGCTTCTTAAGAAGGAGGTTTTTAAAACTTCTTATTTACGAATCATTAGATGTGAGTTGGAGATTTGAATTTTGTGATTTTTCAAAGGTTTCTCAAAAGAATTTCGCTTCCTTGATTATAATGTATTTTCTATAAAAATGGTTCACTTAAAAGGTTTTTCAAAACTTTCTTAAGAAGGTAGTATTTTAAATGCATCCATGTGGATTTAAATCAAGCGTAGTTTAAATTTCATAATGATAATCTAGAAGAGATTTAAAATAGATTTAAGACGTTGGTGTTAATTTTCAGATGAATAGTGGAATAAAAATATTATAAATATTTTCTAAAAAGTTACCTATGAAATTGTATTTCATAAAAATAATATAATTACAGAATAATAATAATAATATAATAAAAGGAAGACCTTCACCACTCTGAATTTTTATACTAATTAAGCGTTGTCGTTCAATTGATAATCAGTTTGAAAAATTAATTTTGCTCTCTTTTGTTTAAAGAAATTTTAAATGTTGGAAATAATTTTATCCATAATTCAATAAAATAATTTTTTTCAATAAAAAACAAATGTTTATTATTTCTTCCAAATATCAGTTTAATCTTTAAATAAAATTCATTTAGCTTAAAATTTTATTTCCTCTTCATAGTTTAATTTACTCGATATAGAGATTAAGAGATGGCAGGTCATTATAGATTTAATTTACAGCATATTCAATAAAAGATAAGAATTTAGGTAAATTTACAGGCTTTTTTTAATATATCGGTGTTTTGAAGTTATAATTAATAATTTGTATGTATCAAAGGCACACCCTCATATTTTATCTTCATCTATAGTTAATCAAATGCAGATATATTTTCACGAATCAACGAGCTTTTCTCTTCTTTTCCGTATAATTCATGAGGCAAGGCTCTAAACATGCATTTCTTGTATCCTAATATCCACTGCATATTCCATTCAGAGGTTTATCCTGAGACCAATTATTATTCACCTTTGTTATAATCAGCATATCGCAATAAAAACGAGAAGAAAAAAATGACATATCCATGTCATAAATATTACAAGATAATGAAAAGTAGAAAAATATAAATAATTTCTATTAAAAGAATAAGAAAGGAAAAAATAATAAAAATTTGAAAAAGATAACTTTAAAAAAAAATGACGGGAAGTTATCTTTTTAAACAGCAAATGTATAGGACTACTTTACTCGCGTGACTCTTTTGTTTCTCGAAGTTTCTCGTAAGTTCTTAAGTTTAAGTAAGTTTTTTCTGTAACTTCTGTTGTTACCCTTTATCTCTAAAATAAAACATTAGTTATGTTTTTAACATATGTGGTTACCGAGATATAGAGGATC
>BGPR01053421.1:0-10409 GCA_013235015.1 Araneus ventricosus | reverse complement strand
GGTATACGTTTCAGTTACGTATTGCTCAAAAACTTGCTGGAGAAAACGAACCATTTCTTTCTAATTTCAACGGAAGAAAAATACTGCAGGACAAGCTCCCTAATCCCAACAGCCTCGACCCGCAGGTGTAACCACCTACTTCTCTTTTTTTTGTCAAATAACTCAATTCAAATCCACACAAAGAATCTTTCCAGTCAGGCAGCCTTTAAAGGCCTTTACACAAAAATTCATACAGGGGAACAAGATGGCGAGCAAATAGTGCCGTTAAATTAATTTGATTTATAATTTAATTATTTTGAAACATTAAAGGAAAACACATAAAAAGTTAAGGCAATTAATATTTGAGTTGATTACTAGGTAAATAATTAAGAAAAATTTGGATATTTAAAAAAACTGTAAAAAATTCCCGTTTAAATTTCAAAAGTTGCCAGAGATGCCACAATATACTAACTAAACTTTGGTGGCGAAGATTTAAATATTTAAAAATACTGATAAAGCCGAAAAATGATGTAGTTGCATTTTTTGCAATCTAACACAAGGGAAAAAGAACTCTTTAAAAGAACCTGTTTTCTTGGCTGGAACTGTTACTAGAGAGGAAGGGGGAAAGAAATTTTATCCATTGAAGAAACCAATTGACATAATTGAAAAGGCGACACTCACTCTTTTCTTTCAGCGTTTTGGGGGGTGTTTATATAGTCATGTTTACAACGTTTTAGAAGAGTAAAGGGGCCGCAGTCTTATTGGTCTTTCTTTCGTAGAAAATAATTGGAGAGTAAAGTGGTGCTTCTCTGTTTTTAGTAAGAAGAAAGTAGAACGTGCGTAACGCATCTTGTAAAAAGAAAAAAAAAATCTTTTTTCTTCCTCTGAGAGATCTTACAGTGTCTTGAGATGGAAGTTGCTCGCCCTTAATAAAGCAGTAAATTACGCAGCTACACTCAAGAAAAATCTTCCAGTTACAATTTTCGTGGATAATAGAGCTAGCATTCAAGCATCATCTAGCCCTGAGTCCGCTTACAGAACAGCGAGGGAAAATTTACCTCTGGAAAACCACCCCACAAAAATTTCTTAGATAAAGGCCCACGTGGGTTATTTTAGAAATGGGGCAGTGGATAGTCTAGCAAAGGCTGCGGCAGAGTCAAACGACGTCCAACTCGGCATAAAACTGCCAAAATGTCATGCCAAAAATATCCTTCGTATAGATATGATGAAGCAACGACAAAGTGAATGGGACGAAGGGGATACGGTCCGATCCACATTTAACATATTTCCTAAAGTCTCGCTGCAGTCAGCGAACTGGAATAGAGTGGATGTTCTGTTTTTCACAGGACACGACCCTTTTCCTTCATATCTACACAGATTTCATCTAGCCAACTCTCCACTGTATAGATGTGGAGAAATTGAAACTCCTATTCACTATGCTACATCTTGTCTACTAACAACATCCTGGCATATGAAACTACCAAAGCCCAGCTTAGAACAGGAATGTTACAGGAGAGTTGCGTCAAATCACCTGTCCCTCGGAAGAATTCGAGGGATTACCATTCACATTCATAATTACCAGGTCCTTTTTAAGCCAGACATCTAGCGACCTAGTTAAGCCTCCAATACATCAACTTTTAAATCAAGGGTCTAATCAATTTTTTTCATTAGTAATCCTTTCTCAACGACATCAACCTTTTCGTCAGCAAGCCAACCAGTGAAAACATTTGAAAAAGTCTGATTGTGTCTTCAGCTTTTGTACCTTGTTTGGACAAACCCGTCTGTTTTTTTCTGCGTTTTATTAATAGGTAATTGTCTCATACAGTCAAGCAAACGTCAGACAGTAACAAGAGAGAAAAACTCCTAATGAACAACCCTAGGGAAATCTGAGAAAAATAAATCCGCTTGAATACAAATTCCCTATACATCCTTAGATTCGTGCTCCACTGAAGTTTTCACCGTGCATATGGTATAAGGAAGGAAGAACGCGGATTTTTAGGAACAGGTGTAATCAACTCCCACAATACCAGCAGTTCAAACATTTTTTGTCAAAATTAATCTTCTTATTATTTTTTTATTTCCTTCTTTATTTTTTTTTATTCAGAACAGTTTTTTTCTTCTGATATTTGTGTTTAATTGTGTATATTTTCCAAACTTTTTGTGTGTTTCCTGCATGTTTTATATTTAATCAAGTTCTGTTGTTTAAATGTTTTTTTTTTAATCATTTCTGTCTGTAAATGTCAAACTCTCCAAGAGTGTATTGCCCAGACAGGGCATATTTTTGTTCTGATTCAGTAATTACTCCAGTTTAAGTTTTGGGTTTTTTCATAAGTTTAAACCATGGGGGAAGAGAGAATTTAAAGTTGTTCGGGTTATGGCATTCGCGTAGGTTCCAAGGGCCCTGTTGTACTTATCCACCCAACTGGTTGGATACCATTGGGGTTGTGGGCAGCGGGGGTGGCCCAAGGACTACCCAACATTCCCTGTTGCAGCTCCAGATACGTAATGAATCGCGCTCAGATTTTTTGCTAATATATAAATTACTTATGAATTTACTTCTATAAAATTAGTGGTAATATTGAGAAAACCTTTTAATCTATGAACTTTCGGTAAAAATAAATATTTATACTTAAATAAAACACAACAGAAATATTTTTCATACCAAAACATTCTAATTCCTAAAATATACCCAATTTGTGGAACTGTATTAGTCACCTAGCAAATTTCTTAAAGTTTGATAACTAAGAGCAGACAATATTCGCTCTATGCACTATGATAGCAATATAATATTTTGGTCATTATCACGAACAAGGTACAAACAGCTAAAAAAATCCATTATACAAAAGTATGTAAAAGGTCTTAAAAATGAAGTAAAGAAGAAAGTAATTGTTGGAGTCCATGGCACCCAAAGGGGCCTAATCCCCGGTAATGGTACGTTGGTCATCCTAGATAGTTTCATTTCTGGGAATTAGATGATCTGCTGCTGTTGTTGGAGGCAAAGAGTGTGTGGGTGGAAGTCCATCTGGATCTTGTGGGATCGTTGCTGGAGCACTGCAAAAACTGGTGCCTGTGAAGAGTAGCTGCTGCTGTGCAGAGAACTCAGATCTTTAGATGTGATATTTTAGCGTTAACTGCTCTGATAGGGAAGTGACTTGCCGTTTAGAACTGCTCTTCAGGATTTTAAAGTTTCTGGGAAGAATGGGGCAGGGGTCATAGTCCGAAACAGGTAGCAAGGATAGATATTATTCCTAATTTCTTTACCAATTTTAATTACAATTACTTAAAATCTTCCGGCTCTTTTACTTCGGATAGGTATACATTTCGTGTTGAATGGCTTCGCAATTTTATTAAGATTATGATGAAGTCTTGTTTGAGATTTTTTAGCAGAATTCGCTAAGATTTATGCTTAATGTCATTTCTTTATATCTTCCTTTGTCATATACTATGCCCGAGATGGTATTATGTAAGTAATTTCGGACGTCAGAACGCAGTGTAGACAACAATTTGTTTTTCCATTATTTCAAATCTCTGACTATTATGGGAAATGTTTTCTTGAGGCCACGAAATATAATTTTTTTATTGTTGTATATGATTTTCCAGGTTAATTTTTTCACTGGTTTCATCTAGCTATTTTTTCTTGCACTGACTAAGGGATTATTTGGGTTTTTAATTTAGAACGACGATTTGTGTTTTTTCTGCCTTTTGTGCTAGAAATACCACGCATACTGCTTTTATGTACGTTAAATTCGCCCGGTGTCGTGCATGATGAAACAGCCCTGCAAACAGGATAACTGAGAATGAACCTATTCCTCGCAGCATTCCGGAAAACACGAAGCACAGACAAAGGTGAAGAGCAGCAGTTGCACAAATTCAGCAACACAAAGGATGAAAATTCTCTAATAATACATGGAACAGCACTTTTCCGTACCTCTCGGCGTCTCCATCATTATCATCTCGACAGGATGAAACTCCAAATGAGAGATTTCAAGCGGTTAGCACCCAAGACGATCTTGAAATCAAAGCATGCGTTCGACGTTCAGCAACTACGGTATTTATGGTCTTCACGACAGGACGGACGTCACACTTGGAGTCAGCTCAGTAAACATTCTGTCCATCTTTTTGCTCTCTACTAGAGATATCGAGGAAATTCTAGATTTTAGGCTTCAATTTTAATACACAAATGTCGCCAAGGCTGGTAGGGCTCGATAGTAGTGTAATAACCCTGTAAAATTTACTTCCAAACCATATTAACGACATGTGGGAAGGCATTAGCAGTAGACATAATTGATTTAAACATAAGCATTAGATGCCTTTGTTACAAGCAATTATGCACTTATAAAGAAATTTTGTAAAAAAATTTAATATTGATGACAACGACAGATATTTGGAAACTAAACACAACATAAGAACAATCTAAATTGAAAGTTAAAAATTAAGTTTTAAATTTTTATTTGAGGACTTTTAAATATATCTTGAAGAACGTTTAAATGAGTGTCTTGCGTTTTTTAATAGAAATTTATTTTCTAGCTCGTGAGATCTCTTACATTTATAATTATATGATTCCTTGTCTCTCAGTTGCTGCAGAAGAAAATTATTTCTTTTGCTATATTAGATTATCAATTAGTAGGTCTCGGTTCTTAAGTGTTGATTTTGGAAATTGTTTCCTTCATGAAAATTACGCAATATTTCCTTGTATTGAAACTTTTCAGTGTTCCTAAAGATGCATCTTTCACATTTTGGATAGGTACTTTCCCCTTCTTTTATATAAAAAAATATGTAACTTTCCCTGACCAGAGATCATTTCTGGATATAAGCAATAGAGTTTCATCGCCTGCTGCCAGAGATATTCGCCCCACCACAAGGCATTGAGTAGGGGAGCTCAAAATCTATTCGATGCACATAAATATGCTGCCGAGCAGCGAATCTACGAGATTGAATTGGGAGTGAGGGGCCTCAAAATAATTTTGCCTTCGTGGCCCCATATTTTTAAATCTCTGCGTCCGATTTTGTGGAGAACTACCGTATCTGATCTATCGAAAAGTATTATCTTCTCAAAAAGAATGTGCACGCTGCAATACTGATTACATCGCACAAATTCATTCCAATACCCCATTCGTTTAGACAAACTAAAATTCCTAGTCAACAATGGCAGTTTTTTGGGTATGTTTCTTCTGCCGTTATGAAAATATTTAATCCCACAGACACAAGCTAATCTCTATTGATAATATAAGTATTTAGAATCCTATTTCTGCACAACGATAGAAATGGGATACTTCTTACTTCTGAAAGCTTGCATTGTACAGCCATATATATAAAGCCGCAGCTTACTTACATGCATTTAAATTAAGTGTACGAGTTTCTAGGTCCGTAGCCGAGGTCTGTATCAAAATAGCCTGTGTTGTTTTCTTCAAAATAGATGTATATATATAGAGTATATATATATATATATATATATATATATAATGTAATTCAAACTAACTCCATAGGTAATTGGGGTAAGAGCTAAGTACGTTTGACTGATACACTATTGGCCAAAAGTATTGCAAGATTTAAAATGGGGAATTAGGATAATAATGGAGGAATGTGCCGTACGTTAAGTATATAGACATATCACTTTATATTTTACAGACTGCTTACAAATACAATACCACTCTTAATATGCTTAACGCATCGTTTATTGTTATTAAAAATTGTTTCTTGATGATCAAGTTTCGCATTTTAAATTCATTCATTGAAAATAAAAAATGTTCCTTGCAGCACAGTAGCATGAGATTTAGTAACACTAGATAACAAAGCTAATCAGCTCTTTGTATAATCTCTGTTAAAAAATAGAACTGAAATGAAACAACATGTCATTTCCCTAACAGCAAAGGCGAAATTGAAAGTGAAAAAATTGGTGATGACATAATTTGGCCGAGTCGGTTTCGAGCCCCTAGTCTGCGTTTTCTCGACCTCCCGATCGAGAGGACTCTTCCCACCCTCCTACATCAGTGTTTACATTTTGGACTTGGACTAACTGCGTTGTTACTGTGACTTGAGCAGTCGCGATGACTCTCTACCCTCTTGTGCTCGTTGAAGCGTTGTGGACTGTACATTACACCTGTTTTCAGGTGTTTGTCTCCCCAGAGCGAACTTTCCCTCTGGATTACGTGTGTGCTGTATTCTTGGACGGCTCAAAGCCGTGTTAACCCATGGGGATACATGGTTACCAAACGAGACGACGTTGACAGTGAAGTGGGTAAGTGCTGATCCTATACACTTTGCTCTTAGTGTTTGTGGCTATATTGATATTTCTAAGTGTACTGTTCTGAGGAGTGTGATATTTTATGGTTAAAATTGATGTACGTCTGATACTTTGGAAAAAGTTTCCTCATCTGTTGAACTATCAAATGCTATCCATTTGCTAGATAGGCCCTTAACCGTATTTTGTTAGGAAAAATTACATGCTTACTACCTTGTTGTCCAATCAACCATTGCTAATGCTTACAAATTCCCATGCAATAATATCTTTTTCCGATGGAGGTTCTTGATAGTGAATCCTCTTCCACATCTAATGATTGCAAAAAGAGTAAGAAAATAGAGATCCCCACAGAGATGGAATGCTCAAAGATTAAACAATCCTTGAATATCAACAACACAAGCAATCGCTTGCAAAATTTGGAAATGAACATGATGATCCCCTCGTAGAAGATACCCCCAATGAATAGGCGATGATGAGATTAATAGATTCACCCAGCAAGGATTCTTCTGAAAAGAATTTTGGAAAGCTAGAAAACCCAAACTTGAAAAACTTTCAACAAATCTCAAACACTCAAAAACGAAAAAGAACGTGCTCTAGAATAAAGAAAAAGATTCCTATGTCCCTCCAATAGTGATTGACAAATCCAAAAATGTACCGCAGCTCTTCAAACCCTCTCTCAGCATTAACTGAAGAGATAGTTACTGGTCGAATGATCTCTAGCTATCACCAAAAAATCTTTCCTCCCACAAGTGAAGCCCACTGTACCCAGCGGCACAACTAAAGATGACTTAAATCCTACCACCTTGATTGAACTCTAATGACGAAAAGAAGATCGTACTGTTATTCGAGTCTTCGATCCAGACCATGATGTTAGCGTCATAATGCAAAGAATTATATTCGCTGTTTTATCGAATTATGTCACCCCTTTATCACAGACAATCCAACAAAACATGCCAATTTCTTTTAGTGTCACTGAAAACTCAAATCCAAGGAAATTCCATTATCTTGAATATATTGGTCAAATGATAGTTCTGTTGATTCCTTGGCGAAAAAACAAACGCTGACAATGCTACAAATGCCAGTGGATTATTTCCACCAGTAGTATTTTGTTTAGAGATCCCAGATGCATGAAATGCGGGAAATCATTGTCCAGGGATTGTCCCAAACCTAAAGAAACGCTCTGCACTTGCTTTACACCGCAAGGGCAATCACATCACAATTATTCAGGCTGCCCAGAAACCCCCTAAACAGAAATTCTTCTAACAGCACCCTAACGCATGGTCCATCCGCAGCGTTAATCTTGCCTGTCAAGGAAACCCCAACATTCGATTCGAACCCAAAGCCAGTAACCCACTTTTGCCCAGGACTAGTGCGGAATCCATTCCATAAATACATCGGGTCAAGAAGAATTCTTTAAGCAAATGTCAACCATGATGACATCCATGATGTCCTCTTTCCATTAATCACGTTAATCCCACCAAAGTCAAATCAAAGCAACACATTCAATAGTCAACGCCAATAATTATTTTAACTGTTCAGTTGGAACGGGCTTGGGGGGGCATTGGTTCAAATTTAACCAATCGAATATTTCTGCCCAAGAGGAAGCCTGATGTCACTGCAAGTAACCATAAACTCTACCCTTAAACCCTCTGAAGATAAACTTCAATTAGTAAAATTACACAACGTATAGAACTGACAGGACTGACTACTGTGGTGGTGGAACTGCTTTATTTATTAGAAATCAATCTGATCACTATCCAACCCCATTGCATCTGACTCTTGAAAATGTGTCACCATTGCCATAGTCCTTCCGAACTCTGCCCATCAAATTACTGTCTCCAGCATTTATAGGCCTCCTCACGGTATCATTTCACTGATGAACTCAATAGAATTTTTAATCTGCCTGGCCAAGTGCATTGCAGTTGGTGATTTCAATGCTGCTGAGCACAGCGCCTGGAGTTTAGGAAGACGTAATCAAATGGAAACATCATCAATGACTACATCTGTAACACACCTTATTCTTCTCGCCCTCCAGAGCCCACCCACCTCCTCCTCTCCCCCCGCACAATGGCAACAACCAAGCACACTTGACTTTGGTGTACCCAACTTCCCCGGCGTGATGCACTCCTTAAATGAACCTGCAGCGATCATAACTGGTATCCTTTGAAACGACATAATAAACATTCCTGCCATCACCAAAACTTTGAAAACAACCAACTGGATGAAATTTACGATATTACGAAAGAGTGTACCCAGGCAAACCTTGTATCAATTCAACTACATTATCGACGAGGTCATCAACGAAATTACGGCCGTAATTCTTACAGTTATAAAACAATCTTCTAAAGTAAAATTATCAATGGTCCGCACAGGAAGTTGCCTCCCCGCATTGGCTACAAACAAATCTCCTACCTCAGAAATCAAATAAAAAAGAGATGCAAATACTGGCACCTTAGATTTAAAAGGAAATCCACCCAGCTCACCAAATGAAATTATTAAAGCTGACATCAATCAATATGATCAAGACTCGTGACTGATCATTTCTTATCTTAAATCACACATCCACTCATCTGCCAACGCAATCCCGGAAATACCTCAAGGAAGTTCCCCTAAAATCTCCTATTCTTGATAATGGATTTCGGCTACAGTACACCCCTCGGAAAAAAGCGAACGCATTTGGTACTCGCTTGAAAAATTCCTTCCCAGACAAAACCCTGAGCTCACGACAATAGACACATCTCCGAAGTACAGAGCAAAGTTCAGAATTTCCTTAATGCTACGAGAAATGATACCAATATCAAACTTACCTCTCCTCGAAATTCAAGCTATAATCAAAAAAGATCAATCCAAAAAGCTAATGGACCAGATGGCATACCAAATAAAGTACCTAAGATGATTCCTCCAAATCTGGCTCTCACTTTGTATCACCATGGCTTTAACAAATGTCTGTTTACCCAATATTCTCCATCCTGAAGATTGCACATGTGCCTATGTTCCCAAAGCCTGACAAACCATATAAACTACTGGCAACAGACCTATCAGTCTCTGAGTAATCTAGGAAAGATCTAAGTGAAAAGGTCATTCTAGCTGGGACTAAAAAAGAACACTGCTCTGGATCTGCAAATTATTCTCTGATGAGCAATATAGCTTTCCGTCTCAACCACGGCTGTGTGTAACATCAGCTTCTTCGTGTTACCTCAACTTAATCACCATGGATTCAACAACAAACCTTTATATACCGGTGGAGTTTTCCTCGCTGGATGTACGCAAGGCATTTGACAGAATGCGGCATAATGGCCTAATTTACAGAAATTGATTGCAAAATAAATTAATTCTGTTAATATCTGACTGACATCATAATTCTTTCTTACCTCAATAGAACATTTAAAGTTAAATAAATAGCAATTCTTCGAAACAGGTCATATTAAAGCTGGCACGTTGAAAAGCTATTCTAAGTCCCTTCTAGATTGTTTACACTTTAGATTTTTTCTCAGAACAACCACATCACAAATCGTTTTTCTGCTGATGACACGGCAACCTTGGCCCAGGCAGTATCTACTAAATCTGTTATAAGAACCCTTCAATGTGGTTCATTGAAATCGAAAATGGTGTACGCTTTGGTGTGCCGCCATTAACACTGACAAAATATCGCTCTGTAATGTTCCGTAAAGGACATCCTTAGAACAATTTGCCAATCTCTCACCTTTTTTTGAAGAAGAGCTGTCTTGGGACAAGTGGAGGTTAAATACCTTGGTTTAATCTAGACTCCAAACTTACTTTCCACAGCCACCATTAAATATAATAATTGATAAATTTGGCGAAGGTTCAGGATCATACTTTAACTGTAGGAAATCACCACTTTCCCTCAACAACAAAGTATGAGCTTCTTAAGCAGATTCTTCGTCCCATTCCACTTGCGTATCGCAAATCTGGGGTCTTGCTGCCAAACCTGACCAAAAGTGCAAATTATGCAAAATAAGATCTTGCGGAATTATGACCAATGCTCCTTGGTATATACGAAATGACGTCATTCAATAAAGACTCTAAGCTGGAATCAACAGAAAATCATATCCAAAAGTTCTCTCTAAGGAAGTCTTCCAGCAACCCATCAGAAATACTATCACAACAATTTTAGAACAATTGAATTTCACTATCACAACAGCAATACGTAACTAGACCAAAGTATAAA
>BGPR01053420.1:0-10410 GCA_013235015.1 Araneus ventricosus | reverse complement strand
AAATGCAAATGAAAGCAATCGATTATTTTGATGAATTAAAATACTTTATTCCCCAATAGCCCACAAATATTGTACAATATAATATGGTGTGGTGCAATATTTGTCATAGCATATAATATTGAACAATATTGTATAACAATATTCTACAATACCACGCAGTCCGTTGTGCTACGAGGGTTTCTATATCTCGCAAACAAGAACGTCATATCAAAATCTTGTCAATTTCGTCACAGGTATTTCCCAGAATTCCAAATGAGTGCACAGCGAAACCACCTTCTAATCAAATGCAAATGAAATTCCTATCCTAATCCCGCACGTCAGTCAACGGGAATCCCCCAGATTTCCTTCGCTTTTAGAGAACCGACTGGATTCTTTCAAATTTGGCACGAAAGCGCAGAAAGAAATGAGACTTCCAGCGACTCCGGAACATGTCTCCTTCTTTCAAAAAGGCGGAGGAGAGGAAAAAAATGGCGGAGCGGGAGGAATAAATTTTTACATTGGCGCAGGGATCATAAAGCAATCAATCACACAACTTCACAATGCGGAGGGGAAAGTTGTGGAGTTTTTGAGGTGTCAGTCGTTTTGGAAAAGGAAGGTATCAGATTCTAACGCTGGCGGATGGAAGTTAGATGCGATTTAAATTTGTTTTACGGAAAAGGAAGTGGGGAAGATGGAGAATTATGGAAAGTGGGCTCGAATAGTGATTTGTTTGTTGTCTAGTGGTTAGATTTAAATATGTGGAGAGAATTTTTATTGATTATTAAACATTTGGATTTAACTTGACTTCTTGAATGTTTGCAAGGATGGAATTTTAAAATATATTTTTCAGTTATTTCCTGGTGTGCCACTGTGTGAAATTTCGTAAACTTGCATATTCTATATACCAATGTAGTATTTTAATATTTTCAGAAATTAATTTTCAATAAATCGATAAATATGATTAAATTGTGACTCCATACTAATGCTGCCAACTAACTGGAAGTGAATTTGAGGAAAATTTATTACATGATTCCGTCATAATTATAATAATGAATCATAAATTTAAAACCAAAAAAGTAAAAAAAGTTTTTAAAATAGAAGAAAATTCTACTTTTTAGTGCTCTATTAAAATTAAATTAAATTAAAATATATTAAATTTAAACTGTTGCTTAAAAACTTTATAATAAAAACTGCTTTATCTTTATATATAAAAGGCAAATACCATGACTCACTGACTCACTCATCACGAAATCTCCCAAACCACTGAGTCTGGAAACTAGAAATTTGGCAGGCGGTTTCTTCTTGGGGAGTAGGTGCTCACTAAGAAAGGATTTTTCGAAATTTTAATTAGAATTTAAATTATTTAAAAATTCCTTAAAGTTTAACGATTTTCCGGAATAACTTCGGATCCTATTATCGCAAAAAAACCATTTTTGCATCATCTTAAAGATAAAAAAATTAGAGTTTCAATGACACCGATCTCATTTCCATGCGACATTTTTTTCAATTTTAATTAATGTTTCAAAACGTTTTAAAACATGAATTGTAACAATGTTTTTATTGTTGTAAATAAAATTCAAACCATCTCATTATTTCAGCAAATCTTTTATTCACGCTCTTTTGCAATTGTTACGGTTGCGATAGTATAAATTGTTTTCTTGGGAAATTAACTTCAAAGCAGAATTTTAAATTTAGTATTGATTGCATTTCTGAAATATTTTATCGCACCTGCTTCAAAGTAATATTTTTATAAAGCGTGGCAACAGATATTTGATTTTAGGTCTGTTTTTTTCGTGTGTGAGGTACGCTGAAATGATTTTCGTCCTTTCTTCAAGCATTTAATCTCACGCTTTCCTGCCATTTTAAAATTATGAAGCTTGAAAACGCTTTGAAATGTTTGTATATTGCATTATAAGTAATTTTTTATTAAAATTTTGCTTAGCCTTAAGAGTATAGTACTGCCGCCAAACTTGAATTTACTCAAGTTATAACTCATCAAATTTGATTTTAGAATCTAGAAATTACAGGTATTAATCTATATAGGAATATAAAAGGCAAATATCATGACTCACTCACTCATCACGAAATCTGCCAAACCATTAGGCCTAGAAATTTGAAATTTGGCAGGTGGTTGCTTTTTGCGTAGTAGGTACTCACTAAGAAAGAATTTTTCGAAATTTTAATTAGAATTTTAATTGCTTAAAAATTACCTTAAATTTTAACGTTTTCCGCAATAACTTCGGAGCTTATTGTCGCTCAAAACTCATTTTAACATTATCTTAACGTTAAAAAAAATTAGCTTTCAATGCCACCAATTTTATTTCCTTGCGACGTTCTGTTTAATCTTCTGTTTTCTGGAGAAACGGCGTAGCTCGAGGTTCCTCAAGTACACGGTTCTAGTTATAGCACTGGGAGGGAGGGGACGGTTGGTGGCTGGTTACGATCAAGGAAGAAACGCTGCCCATTCATAGTTCAGACCAGTGGCCGCAAGTCGAGAGGGGGCGAGGAGGTTCAGTCACCCCCTACTTATTTAGCTGTTAACCCTACTTATTTAGTTGTGAGCTGAGGTCTAATAACGTGAATGACACCTGAGCCAACACACCTCTTTCAAACTTTCGCACCGGACCAATGGGAGGATCTTTTGCACAAGACGTCAGATTTAACGTTCGACAGATCTACACAGACATAGTGTATCTTGTGGAATCGGATTTCGAACTTTGGCCCTCCCGGTACTGAAGCTGAGAACTTACCAACCATCATGACAGGATGGTTCCGTCAAAACAGCAACAAGCAGTATTTGAAAGGATACAAGAAATCTTTTAGTTTAGTTATATTAACGTCCCGTTTTGAAGCAACATGAGGTCTGTCTTGGGACGGAACTCGTCTTTTTGAACCACGATCAGACGACATGGGGAACATCTGAGCTGGCACCCCTTCTCCAAACTTCCACACCACACCAGCAGGAGGACGTTTGATCCTCCTAAGTGTGATTTAACGTGCAACAGGCCCAATACACGACGGATCTTCAGTGGAATCAGGTTTCGAACCTGGAGCCCTTCGGCTCCGAGGCCAACTCCTTACCACTAGGCCACTTAGGTCTTGGAAAATGTTTATGCAATCAAACTACATAAATTCAAAGTCGGGGTGTCATTTTTTCTACACTTTATTTATTGAATGAGAGTATTTTGGTTTATTATTGCTTGTTGGATTTCCGAGTTGAAATAGGAGAGTTGTCTAAAATTGAACTGCATTTTCAGAGCACAATAACTATCTTAAATCGAATTTTTTTAAAAAATATTTATATAATTTATTTCAAGATATAATGAAAAAAATAATAATAAGTAGTAAGCTGGAAGTATCTTCTTCGAGCGATTATATTATTAAAGAAAAATTTAAAAAAGAAAAATGCCAGTTGAAGCAGTTTAGGAAGGTGGTAATAGAAAAACGAAACAGGAAAAGTCTAGAAAAGTGTTAACTTCTTAATATGATAGAGGCTGCTAGTTTTGCAGCACCGACAGTAACAAAGGAACACTGTGTTACCCTGTTTTATACGTTATTGACATGATATGCCGCATTTTGCACTACATTGAACAATGAATAAAACCGAGAGCCTCACAACAGTCTTGGTACAAAATCTGAAACAGATCTACAACTATGGTCAGAAGACCACATACCTGTGGCATCATCACCACCTGTGTCGTAAACTGCAATTGCATGCAGATCTAACCCACCCACTTTCATGATGTCATCCGTTAACCAATGGCAAGCAAATTTCTGGAGTATTTAAGGGTGATGTTCCCACCTGTTCCACAACTATGGTCAGAAGACCACATGCCTGGGGCATCATCACCAGCTGTGTCGTAAACTGCAATTGCATGGAGACAGATCTAACCCACCCACTTTGGTGATGCCATCCGTTAACCAATGGCAAGCAAGCTGCTGGAGTATTTAAGGGCGAAGTTCCCACCTGTTCAGTTTCTCACTTTTATTATCATCTCGCCTCGCGCGTGGTCATATGATGTTGAAGTTCAATTTATGTCTTTAACTTAATTGTTGTTATATTGAATATGTTTTCGTTCTAAAGTTGTGTTCTTATTCTGTGTTACCTGCACTGTGTCACCATGAAGGAACCCTTCTGAAATAGGAAAGTAAACATGCTAATGATAGTGCGGAGTACTATGCTCATAGTAGCTAGGATATTGTACTCGTCCATCACTCTGCCTGTGAATACCATGCCTTGCACGAGATTAACCTTTAGCGGAAACAACAGTAACCTTCACAGTCTCATATGCTATATTGATAACCCCTGAATAAGGGTATGTTTAATACCTCATCCACGTGTTCGTGGTGCTCCCAGGCGGGAAAACCTGAAGGTTGATAAAAGTACGGCGAAATGGGGTTGCTACCGTCCGAAAACCTGTTGGATATTCGACATAGAGCTTGTAAAATTTTATTAAAATGCTCATTGTTTATCGCAGTGCAATGCATCTTTCCAGAAATGTCACAGCTTCTTTACTTTTTTATCAACGATTTTTTTAAAAGTCAAACTACCCTGTTTTACCCCACTGAGGTAAAACTGGATACACATGCTAACGGCATGGGAAATTAGGAAAACTCGATTTTCAATGGAAAAGTTGCAATCATTTTTATTTCGTACGACAATTTAAGAATATTAGTAACAATATTCACGTGTAAAGCAGTTGTTTTCTTCCTCCGCGCCATTGCAGCTTTCGTGGGCACAGCAAAGATAGTTTTTACATTGGATTAACCCTTCTTTATTTGAATTAGAAAATACATCATAAAAACATAAAAAATATAAAAAAATCAACGTCTGACGTGTTTTTATCGTCTTCATTGGAGGAATAATCAATACTGACTGTCCCGGTCTAAGGCCATTTGGAGTAAGCAGTTTTACCCAGAGTGCAGGGGTTATAAAAAACGAAACACAATTGCGCAATTATTGTAGTAAATCCTTATTGTTTGATAGGGTATGAATCCTTAGTAAACGTCTAATAAGCTGGTCTAAATATAGTTTTTATAATTGTAATGATTTTAAGTAAGGATAGTTTAAAATCAAACGAACATTGGAGAGGTGACGTCTTAAAACAAATAAACCTTCATAGTGAATTCAACGCGGCAACTCGTCACTATGACTGCTTCCTTTTCTTGACTAGTAGCGTGCGATTCAGTATCTATCTGCTAGATAGGAAAAATAAAAGCGTCAGAATCAAGTTTACTCGGTTTTACCTAACTCCCCACCACCACCACCTATTCCCATCTCCTGATTTACTCCAAAATTCGCCACATATATTCAGTTTTGCAAGATACAATGTTCAGTCATCCAGCTTGCTGCGATTTTGAGTTATTGTGCTCACAAACACATAGACAAACAGATAAAAGTTCCGAATTTCTTTTCCTGCTGACGGATGACGCTTCCAAACTGGACGGAAGAGTTGGTTGCGCATTTGTAGTATTTTATAATAAAACAGAACTAGACTATAGAAAATTTAGACTAAATGAATCGAGCACAGTATTTATGGCTGAAGTGATGGCAATTCAACAGGCAGTTCAGTATGTCAAAGCAAATGACCTAGGACAAGTAAATATAATCAGTGACTCCAGGTCAGCACTTACAGCATTAAGTGCTGTAGAAGAAGTCAGAGACATAATCAATAATATTAAAGAAGATATAAAAGAATACAAGGGAAAAATAACCTTGACATGGATTAGAGCACACATGGGGACTTTTGGAAATGAACGTGCAGATCAATTAGCCAAGGAGGAAACATTGATTTCAGATTAAACAATTAGTTTTGTTCCCTCTAGAAACCAGATAAGAAATGAAGGAAATAAAATTATAAAGGACCTGTGGCAAAATCGTTGGAATGATTCAAAAAATGCGCGATGGACCAAAAGCCTAATAGATAAAGTTAATGTTGATAGACTATATGGCGATTTCTACATAAATCAAATTTTGACGGCACATGGAGTTTTTAGAGAACATCAGGCTAGATTCTTCGAAAAAACGTCGTTATGTTCATGTGGTCAAGAAACGGGATCTGTTCTTCGCGTGATTAAAGAGTGCGAAATTTGGACATCATACAGAAAAAACTAGCCTATGGATGGCAATTAATGAGTTTAAAAGACTTGATAAATAATGCCGATATTCGTATCTCATTGCGAGGACTTCTTTACGAACTGTTAATTAAAGAATTAGACTTATTGTCGTCGTTCAGTGAAACTGATGTTTCCCGTCACTAAAAAAAAGAAGAGAAAGATATCGTAAAATAAGATGTATCACATTTTTCCCGCGCGGCATAGGCCAGGGCGGGGTAATCTAATCTATGAATTTCTTTTCCTGCTCAGACAGGTCTAAAACATTGGGAATACTCAAAATCACTGGTAATAACTTTTCGACTATTACAATATATTTGAATCATGTGCTAGAGATCGAAAATAGGTACAATGTAAGATGAAGCAAAAAAATATAATTGCTGTGATTTTTATCACTCACAAATTTTGCCAGTAACTGCTAACGCAAAAACGAAAAATCGAGTGACATATGATTATTCCATGCAAGAATGAGGGGTAAAGTAAAGGAGGAAAATAATATTCGGTATTATGAATATGTCTAGATTTGAGGAAGCGCAATCTTCCAAATATTGTATAGCAACGGATACGAAACTCTCCGCGCTTTTGAGCATGCGCCGGGCGGAGATATTTTCATCAAAATAGGGGGAAAGTGAAGAATGGAAGGGTGATGTTTACATTTTAGCATTTGAGCGTGATCTAACAAAGAACTCCGAAAATGCGCTCATATGACTCATTGCCCGATACCCATTTCCGGTGTAAAATCGTCCCAAAGTGGTAGTCTCGAAACCCGCTGCTGAACAGTAAAACGATGAATCAGATCATTATTCTATGCACAGCTGCCATTCTCTAGCCGGTTGGAAAGAACTTTTTCATTTATATTTTACTGCTTCACTGTTTATAGATTATAGAGTTATGTTCTTTGAGACACATCCAGTATAACCTCTACAAATGTTCGGTCTGAATGATATCACCATTGCTGTAACCATCAAACAATTATTAACAATAATAATACCTTAGTTATCGAGGAAATGGGATAGGCCTGTTATCCCCAATTGGTCTGTTATCTCCTATTAGCCTCCCCTTGGTAAGGGGCATTGACCTCTTTCCTATACATAGAGTATAATCTCAACAATTGGTGTTTAATGATCTTATCAAAATGGTACCAACCAATTTTCACCCAATTGCAATAACATTGAAATAATAATGCAAATTCCAGTAATTGTAAAAATGTTAATGTCACAACTAGCATTTAGAAATCTTTCTCTATCAGTGCTCTTTTAATGCCGATAACATGCATCATGTATACATATAATCAAGAACGGGTCTCAATTCTGTCGGAGACCCGCATCTAGACACAGCTTTGTACCCAATCTGTTTAAAAAATAATCTTTTATTGTAATACCTAATAGTTACTTTGATTGTTATAATAATGCTTTCTAAATAAAGTCGTTCGGGGGACGGCTTTCTGGTGCGGGGCCCTGTGTGCCCCGTGGGGCGGGGTAGGTTGATCGCTTTTTTCTACGGGCAGCCACCTAAACTGCGAAAAGAGATCACACGATCTCAAAAGCGGGGCTGTCCGTAGTGTGAAGAAGTATACGTATATACATCTCTTATTCATATTTTGACCGAAAAATTCACGCTATCCAGTAATCCTATCCATATGCTTTTTTCCCTATAATTTTTACATTCTCGTATACGAAGTATACAAAGAGAAAGTATTGTAATCGTCAAAAAATTCGAACTCGAGATTTTGACGAATCTCCACGTTTTAGACCTCCCCGAGTCCGAAAAACACAATGTTGGAATTATGTCTGTCTGTGTGTGTGTCTGTGAACACGATAACTCGCAAACTATTAGAGCTACGGGGATAAAATTTGGTATGTGGTCTTTAAACATAATTTGTAGGTGTCTATCAAATTTTGGACAAAATCCGTCAACGGGAAGTCTGTCTGTCTGTATGTTCGATAACATGCGAACGCTATAACTCAAAAACTTGAAAAGCCAGATGGATAAAATTTTATACACAGTTTTATCGTCATGAATGTAGGTCCGTATAAAATGTTGGGCCAAATCCGTCAAAGGGTTGATTGTCTGTCGGTCTGTATAATCGCATACTTGTTAACTCCATACGCATGCGCAATAGTAGAAATGCCTGTGCAAAGAAGAGACACTTCGAAAACTTGGCAGTTTGCCAAAAACCAATTCTGGCGGCGAGATTTTGTAAGGAAGCAAACATTTAGGTCGTCTCGTTTTACTTGTGTGCTGGAAACAATCTCTGCGCATGCGCAAGCTATTCTCCTGTTTCTTCTCCGCACGCGGAACTGGCATTGCTCGAGTTTGATAAAAAAAAATAAATATTGCGAAGTTTTAATACTTACGTATCTTTTTGAATATGGTTCTTCACCTCAATATTTTATTATCACTATAATCAACAACGAAAAACCTTCTGATAGTCATTGCATTCTGGGTTACAGTTGGTTCGAACTTTTTATCAACGCAGGGGGAAGGGAAATGACAAATGTTTGAAAAGTATACGAGAAAGTTTAGGGGAGGCCACTCCCGCTGGTTCATGCAGCTTTTGAAAGTTATTAACTACACGTTTGACAGATTGTGATTCAATATTATCATAACATTTAGTCTAAGGAATATAAAACAACAATATATCAAGTGTCGAATTTGCTTAATCGGTACCACAGACTTTCCAGTGAAGTAGAAGGTTAGGAAACCTTCTACTTTACTGGAAAGTTTGCAATATGATCCAAGTAAACTTGGTTGAATTCATACCGTTATTTTCAGTTTTAGGTAATGTATCTAAAGGTGGATAGGTGAACCTTTGTAACCTATAATTTTTCATGCAGCTTTTGAAAATTATTACCTACACGTTTGGCAGGTTGTGATTCAATATTATCATAACATTTAGTCTAAGGAATATAAAACAACAATATATCAAGCGACGAATTTGCTTCATTGGTACCACAGACTTTCCAGTGAAGTAGAAGGTTAGGAAACCTTCTACTTCACTGGAAAGTGTGTGGTACCTGGAGAATCCTGGAGAATCCGAATTCAAGAAAAAGAATAATAAACATGATTACATTCATAATAGACAATGAAAGCATGATGCGATTGGAATAAGTACTCACCTGTCACTGTACAATAGCTCTAGCTTATCCTGCACTCAACACACTGAATATACTAAGTCCTTCCTTTCTCACAAATCTTTAATAGTAATCTTCCTATTCCTTGCATTCCACAATTAACACACAATGGCTCCCCATTTCTAATACCCTACTCAAAACCTCTGCATTGATGTAAGCTTCCTCATGTTATTCGTCATCATCTACATTCATCATTTTTCTTTCATTCACACAGTGATAATCAAGATATTGTATATATCCCTTTATTTTGTTGTCAATTCTATGTGCTTTCTATTTGCAATTCTACAACAGCTTTGTAATTCGTTTATTTGTCATTCTGCTCTTGCTGTAATTTTTATTTGCAACTCAATAACGTCCACCTACATCTATACCAACCCGGATAGGAGCCACATGAGCTCTGGAGACGGCAGTGTGGTGTGGTGTTAAAGTGTGTAAAAATGAATCCTATCGTAGATGAAGCTTATAAGTAAATATTTATCTTAAGATATCCACATTAAAAATTAAATGATTATTTCAGCAAATAAATTCATGATTTCAAAAGCAACTATTTAGTATAATATATGACTTAGAATATAACACATGAAAATATGAATATAGCAACTGACTCTGTGCAAGAATCTGATTGGGTATATGTAAACCTGAATTAAATAGACATGCAGACGAAGTATTTAAGGAGTTTTATTGCAGCATATGTATTCTTTGCTTAAACATATACAGTAGAACTTCGATTAACCGTCACCATCCGGACCAGGACTGTAACGGATAACTGAATGGACGGACAAAAGAAATTTCTTAATACATATGTGCATTAACGAGACTTCAATGCTGGTTTGGGACTAAAATGAAAATAAAATCATTAAAAGTGAGCAATACATACATGTTGTATTTTTTTACAAAACAATCAATAATATCTTCAATACAAGAGTAGTAATGTACAGAAATGTATGGTAAAACTATAAATACAAATATTAACTAGAAAACTGAAAAAATACGCATAGGACAAAGTCAACACAATAATGGAAACAAATAATAAAAAGTAATAAGAAGCGAATCCGGCAGATAGACTTTCTCAAGGTTCACCCCTTGCTGGGATTCTAAATTTCTCAAAATTAGGGGGTTCATAGGGGGTGAACCTTGAGAAAGTCCATCTGCCGGATTCTCTTCTTATTACTTTTTATTATTT
>BGPR01053419.1:0-10410 GCA_013235015.1 Araneus ventricosus | reverse complement strand
GAGGTCATAAAAACTTTGTATGTCGTGATGAATGTCAAACTTCAAGGCTAAAGTAAACCAAAACTCTTTAACTTTACTCACCTGACAATAAGAATCATAAAGAACAATACAATACTTTCGATAATTTAATAAAAATTACAATGAAATAACTAGCCAAAAAATGTCTTCGACTGCTTCAATGCTACAATTACAAGTGGAATGACTACAAAAGTAGCAAAATTTTCGAGCCTTTCAAGCCAGAAAGCAATGTTGAAACGTTTTTAATATTTTTTTAAAGAGAGAAATTAAGAAAAAACAGTTGTAATGATGCTAAATTAAATCAAGAATTCTGGCTTGGCTCTGGGGGGGGCTGTAGCTCGATAGCCCCCCCCCGGATTCGCCACTGATAGTGATTGAAAAAGATCTAGGTAAAGAATCAAATTCAAAGAGATGCGTACCGATTTTCCGCTCTTGCGGGACTCAGGGACAAACTGACGTAATTCGCTCCATAGCTTTCGCGTGCACAGAAGATTGCTTCCAGTACGCATGCGCGTGGAGAAACCAGATTCTTTTCATAAGTAAATTATACAGACCGACAGACAGTCAACCCTTTGACGGATTTGGCCCAAAATTTTATACGGACTTACATTCATGACGATAAAACCGTGTACCAAATTTTATCCGTCTAGCTATTCAAGTTTCTGAGTTACAGTGTTCACATGACCGCGGACATACAAACAGACAGACTTTCCTTTGACGGATTTTGTCCACAATTTGGTAGATAACTACAAATTATGTGTAAAGATCACATACCAAATTTCATCCCCGTAGCTCTAATAGTTTTTGAGTTATCGTGTTCACAGACAGACATAATTTCAAAATTGAGTTTTTCGGACTCAGGGAGGTCTAAAACGTGGAGATTCCTCAAAATCTCGAGTTCGAATTTTTTGACGATTACAATACTTTCTCTTTGTATACTTCGTATACGAGAAAGTAAAAATGACGGGAGGCTGTCTTTTCAAACAGCCGCTGATGTTAAAGGCGTAGGACTACTTTACTCGCGTGACTCTTTTGTTCCTCGAAGTTTCTCTCGTAAGTTGTTAAGTTTAAGTAAATTTTTTTGTAGCTTCTGTTGTTACCCTTTATATCTAAAATAAGACATTAGTTATGTTTTTAACATATGTAGTTACCGAGATATAGAGGATCTCCTATATAACGTTTTATGTGGCGTTTTGGCGTGTGAATCCAATTCCTTTGTGAGGCCCCAATGGGAGGAACGTAGTCCTAAGTTAAAATGTTGAATGAAATTAATTCGAATCATTATACTATACTTAATACTCACAGACAATCATCACGTCACACGACGCTTAAAGATTTTTTTTTAATTAAACAGCTAAATGCATGCACCTAAATCGTGTAAGATATGTAAAATTAGCACTCAAGTATCTAATAAAGTTATGATTTTTTTCACTTTTATGATAAATGTTTAATTTTAAAATTTATTTATTGATTTCCGTACTATAAAGTAATATATACTATCTTAAAAAAAACTTTAAAATTAATACTTTTAAATGAATTTTCATTAGTTGCATTAAATTTGTAATAATCAAAGTTGTTTGGCAAAATTTCGATTACACGTCGTTTTACGTCAGTCCCTTGAAAGACGCATAAACGATGTTTTACTGTATTTAGCGATTGCATAATCGGCTTTTAATTGAGTGTATTGTTTTTATAGCATTAAAAGATAAACAAGTTGTTATTATGGGGAAGCTAAGCTGAGTGTCATCATGGCCAGTTCAATTTTCCTGAATATAATTGCAATGTTTCGAAACTTTATCAGTATATTTCAGCAGAATATGTTTTTAGACAGTATTGTTCGATAATCTGTAAAAAAAACTTCGTTTGTAAAATGGAAATTGTTTAGTTATGTGGAGTACTTTCTGTAACAGGGGCGTATCTAGAGTAAGCGGCATAAGCGGTAATCATCATTAATGGTTTATCTTTTGTGAACGACCCTTGTGACTCGTATTTCACTTTAAAATGTGATATAAACTAGGGATGGAAAAAAAACCTACCGGTTTAAACCGAAAACCGTGTTTCGATTTACCAGTTTTTTTTCGGTTATTTTTTTGCCCCGGTTTAAACCGGTCATTTTTTTAAATTCAAAAACCGGGTCGGAAGATAGGCTCGATTTTTGGTTCGACTAGACTAAAATTTACCAAGTTATAAAACTTTGAATTTCATCATCTTGGGCCAATCACCGACAACCGCTTCCTCGAGGCGTCTGTTGATTGGCGGATTACTGAAAGAATCTTTATGAACAGATAAATATTGGCCAATCGATTGATTTCCAGCGAAAACAATACTAATAAAAAATTTTGTCTGCAAACGGCGTCTGTTTTTTGTAGCCAAAAAATATTTAACTTTAGTCGGAAGTTCTGTGGCGTCCGAATGATTAGTATCTACGTTGAATGATGTTGTTTCCGATGAGAGGTGTCGACTCACGGATCAATACATTGCTTTATGAGTAGATTAGTCTTTATGAGTAGATTAGATGATAAATATTGGCCAATGAATTAATTTCTTGTGAAAACAATGTTAATAAAAAATTTTATCTATAATACTTACTTATTGCAATAATTACTCATTTATTATTATTACATATCGTATTAATTACTTATTTATAATCATTAACTTATTACATTAAGTAATTATTGTATTAATACTTACTTATTATATATTATTATTAATAAAAAATTATGTCCACAAACGTTGCTTTAAAAAAAACGAAAACCGGTTTTTTCAAAAACCGTTTATTTTGAGCAGTTTTAACCGCCAGGTTAAACCGGAGGTGAAAACCGGTTATTTTGCAATAACCGCCATCCCTAACATAAACCCACTAACGTTTTGTCATCATGGCCAGTGGCGTACACAGGGTAAGTGGCGCCAGGAGAATAATGTTTTTTTTTTGTTCCTATCTTCATCAACGGCTTAGCAAGCATAAGTGGTGCCCGGAAAATTGTGTTACTCTTATACCTCATCATCTATTTTGCTTTAAAAAGAGATATAAATTCAGTAATGTTTTGACTCCATGGCACCGCCTAAGACTGGCGCCCGGAGCATATACCCCCTTACCTCCCTGTCGTTACGCCATTGTTCTATAATAAATACTACTCCTAGAAACTGGCACGAGTGTTCTACACGAATCAGGGTTGCCATATTGGCCTTTTTAAGGCCAAATTATGGAAATTTGGCCTTTTTTCAAAGCTCTTGGCCTTGGGAATTTTCCTTTGGCATTAGATTCATTTTTGGCCTTTTTTTCAGCTTTATTTTCGGTAATGACTTTTAGATCAATTTTTAATAACTTATTTACTTAAATTAATTAATTCTAATTGATTATTAAATATTTTTTAATAAAGTTTTGATAATATACTTTTCAAATTATATATATAGTGAGCTGTCAAACGAAATAGCTCTTGAATAGAACAAGGATGTTTTAAATTTTTTTCACTTAAATTTTAGTTTAATAATACAGCATTGCTCAATGCTCATATCCCGATCAAGTGGGATTTATTTTCATGAAGGATAGCCTTTTTTCTTATAACTACTGAGGTCTTCAATCAATTTATCAAATTTGGCCTTTATTGGCCTTATTTTTAAGAAGATTTGGCCCTATTTTGCTATTTTGATCTGGCAAACCTGGTATGAATAGACGAATAGAACACTCGCAGAAATCGATAATCCGTAGAAATACAAACCTTTAAAATCTTCACAAAATTGTGTCTCGCTGTTTTTAAATTTCGTCTGAAGCTATTTAGTCGCTTTCGTTGGTTTCACTCGGTCTTCTCTTTTTGTATTTTCTGCTTGAAATGTTATTCTTTATTTTTATTGATGTCACATAAAATGTTGCCAATTTTATCAGTTTCTAATTCTCTAAATTATTCTTTGCTAAATTACTCTTCTTATTCTTTCTATTATTCTCCAAGTTCTCTTTAATTATTCACTTCTTACACTTTTATAATAACTAGTTTCTTTGCGTTTTTTATTCAATTGAAAAACCAACCCGGAAGGAAAAAGTCAAAATTACCTTCTTCCTCAGAAACAGAAAGTGAAAACCAGGAAACTTCTTTCATAATGTGCGATGTAAAATAAGAAAGTTATGTCGTGAGGTTATGATGTTGCAAGCTGCCTGACGTTCCGGATAAGCTGGGACGGTTTCAATTTTCGACTTTTTGTTCCGATTTAAAAAGAGGCCGGAGTTGTCCTGAAACTCATAAAAATGTCCCGTATTGTCCTGTTTTCTATTATTTTTTTTACTTATCTGGAAATAATCTATATTAGAAAAATTGACTATCTAGGCTATATTTTTAAAAAAGTTAGCTTCTGAAAAAAATTCTCTTTCCCAGCTTTTACTATACAGTCACCCTAGATTCAGTCACCCTAGTATGACCAACGTGGATGAACCAACCTCAAGTAAAAATTAATGATAGAATGTATAATTTGGGTTTCTTTACCTGAAATGTTTTTTAAAATAATTCAATAAGGAACTATATAATTATTTTTTAATATTTTTAATCTTCGTTTTGTTATTTTTTGGATTTTTCTAGTACTCCTATGTCACCCTCCCTCCAATTGTCATCCTGGGTTGCTAAAAATTTTCGCCCCATTCCCTCCCCCCACCCCCGGGAATCGTATAGCAGAATGCCGGCACTTTTGAGATTTCATTTAGAATGACGTGGTGAAGAGGTCTCTGTGAAAAAAATGTGTATATCTGTATTAGAATTATTCCGAAGAAAAATGCCCAAATTGATCCGAAACAGTTTTCTTCCCATCTACCTCTTTAAAAAATGGGAAGCATACAGCAGAATATCGGAGACTTTTGAAATATCATTTAGAATGACATATACAGTCTACGCTCGTTATAACGACCCTCTGCGTCCCACAGCAAAAGGTCTTTATAACGAGTGGTTGCTATAGTGGATATAATTTTTAAAAAATGCTCAGCAGTTCCGTAAAAATAGGCTATATTTTTAAAGAGATTTTAACTAGATTCTCAAATTATTTTTTATCATTGATATTAAAAATATAATTTTATCAGTTAAAAATATAATTTTGGAAAAATACCGGGAAGAGTGTCCGCTGAATTCGGACGTTATATTGGGATTAGACGACACTGGACGGTCGTTATACCGGAAGTAAAATATCATAGAGTGCATAGGGAAATACAGTTGGGGATTTTATCACTGGTCGTTATAATGGAATGGTCTTTATAATGTGTGGTCGTTATAACGAGCGTCGACTGTAGTAATTTTTCGATTAACCCTCACTCATTTAGCCGCCTTATCGTCTAAAAAATCTAATCCACCGTTTCTGTACTCTTATATTGAAGTTTAATTTTGTAGTTTTGTAAAATTAAATACAATATGTACGTATTATCCACTTTTAAAGGATTTTCTTTCCATTTTTGTCCCACGCCAGCAATGAAAGCACGTTACTGTGCATAAGTATTAAGAGATTTCTGTTATACGTCTATTCAGTTATCCGTCACAGTCCTGGTTCGGACGGTAACAGTAAATCGAAGTTTTATTTAAAACCAGCAGTACGCACACGGCGTAGCACGTGGAATCAGGATTTTTCTTCACGATAATGACATTTTAACTGTAGGAAAACAGTACAGAGTGAGTTAATCCGAAACTTTATTAGAAAATGCAACGTGAAAATTATTATACAACAAGAAAAATATGCGAGACAAATAAACACGTTAAAACACTGCCGAAAATAATAATAGAAGTCATTCAGTTGAAGTTTATGACGTATCCTACGCTCTGCACTGTCAGCCAATGAAATTGCAATAATGCATGTTGGGAAGGCTCCGGAGAAACATCCGCGGGAGAATGCTCGCTAGAGAAAAATCTCTTTGAACTGATGAGGGAAAAAAATTGGTTAAAAAAAACGGAAAAAGATATTTTAACCGCTCTAGTTTTAAATCCGACAGAAACGTTCCAGGCATAAGCTGAAAAAAATTTAAATTTATAGCGTTATTAGAACGTCGGATGTGAGAATTTTAAGAAATCTGAACTGAAAATTGCCATAAAAGTGACTATTTTTCAAAAATATCTCAAAATTTAGTAATTACGTTAGATGTACCAAACAAATTTCATTAGAACGGAAATAGATTGCTCTTTCTGATGGTGTATCTATTTTTTTCGCACAATTATCCAAAATCAAGCTATTGAGAAATTAGTGCGAAAAATCACCCAAAATAACACAAAGCATTAAATAAAAAATATTCTAGATTAAATTTTAAAATTCCGACTTCGAGGTGCATTGAGTCACCATTACGACTACCTGCGTTCCAAATTTCATGGCTGTAAATGCGATAGATTCGTCGGGACATTGCGCGCACACATGCACTCACACAAACATTGCCTTTTATCTTATTAAAATCTTTTATTTTTATTATTATTAAAATCTTGGCTTAAAATTTTTTCGACGAAAAATGCTCAAGTTGCTGGACTATATAGAGCGTTCCGGATTGAAGTTGAGAAAATCTGGTCTCTAAGTTCAATCGGCTACTAAATCTGATGTCATCCAATAGAATTTCTGGAACAAGTCATTCAGGCTCTCATTCAAATACCGTTAGCGCTCGAGGGCTGAAATATTTTACTACTGACTGAATGTTAACCTTAAGCAGGAAAAAAAAAAGAAAGAAAGGTGCCTTTTTAAAAACTCTTCTTTAGAAGCTGCTGAACTTGATTCTGATCAGGAGTTTATTGATTTTCAATCTGTCCCTAACTGGTTATAGTCCAGTTTCAATCAATTTTTTTAAAAATCCTCAGAGCTCTGGTTGCTCTTTTACAGTGTGGCACAGATATGATAAATCATGCCTGTCCTTTTGTATTGTTGAAGAAATTTAAATTCATTTTGTTGGTGGTGATTGATAACGCCATCTGAAAAATATCCATGCAGTTTATTAAATCTGTCTTTTACCGTTCAGCTTTTGTATTCCTACGCTTATTTTATTTATTTACAACCCGACCCGGCCCAGCCTACGCAAGAGGGTGTAAGGCCTTCCACAGGCCGGAGGGGAAATTCAAAACAAAAGAAATGAACTACATAAAAAAAGAATTTACAAAGAACCCCAAGGGGTGAGCAGTTTCTAAGTTTTAAATGGTTTCAACTACAAAAAAGAAAATCTTTCCAATAATCTATATGGCTGCGTTGCCTCGTGGCAGGCCCGCCGAGAGAGGGTTAAGGAGGGACAAGACCCCCGAGACCCAGTTTAAGGGGGACCACCGGCCCGGAATGACGAAAACTATATTTTTTCTTATTTTCAAGAGTGTTGTATTTTTATACTTGGCAAATGCGGTTTGGCAGGCTTTAAACTAAATTTTTACATTTTTCCCCCTCTGAATAAACTCGCACATTCTCATTATATTAATCGGAATAGGCTGCCACCCGACAGTAGGTGTCTAAAACAGTGGTTCGCAAACCTTCTTCATTTCCGACCCCCTCATTTTGTGTAAAATTTTGTCGCGACCCCCACAGGGGTCGCAACCACAGTTTTTGAAGAAAAAAAGCTATATCTTTTTTTTATTTTCAAATAAATTTCTTTGAATTTATCGACCAACAAAAATTTTTTCGCGACCGCAGTTTGCGCGCCACTGGGCTAGATGTCATACTTTCGCAACAATATGGGACGTAACAGAGTAACTGGAAGGAAAACTTCAGTCAGCTGATTAGTCACCACAACTGTAATTCGCAAGGGGCCCCGTCTGTTAATACATTCTCCCAGGGCCCGGTTCGGCTCTCGGTAGCCCTGCCTTGTGTGCGGCGTATAGATTCCAGGGATGGGGAACCTGCGGCCTTTTTGAGTTTCTATGCGACCTTACCAATTTTTTACAATTTTCATTGAAGTAACATACTTGTCTGTAATCTAATAATAATTACAGAACAATACCCCTTAAGATTCTGCTCGTGCGGCCTTGTGTCCAACTCCCGAAATTTAATGAGGCATTTCAGTGAAAAAAGTTTCCCCACTCCTGGTATGGATTTTCCTGGTTGTGATTAGACACCTGATGTCATCGAAGATCCACCATAGGCGCAAGTGTGTTGCACTCTAGATCCGTCGCTGTCAAACATCTTGCCGTTTATGTGGTGTAGAAGTTTGAAAGGAGAGGTCGATCTATGTGTCTTCCTTGTCATCAAACCATAGTTCAAAAATACGAGCTCCATCTGAAAACAGTCCTTGTGTAACTTTAAAATGGGACATCAATCTAAGCCTTAACCCTAACTGAACTTGGTTTAAGCCATAGTCTGGTTCTTGAATTTATTACAAACATTATTTGCTTCTTCGCTTCTTAAAAAGGACATTGATGCCGATTGAATACTAGTTATAAAAAAAAATGTCGATGCCATTTCTTTAAATTTCTTCCTCAGGATAAGGTTACCTAATTTTTATATGTCACACCTTTACCCTTTTCTTTTTATGATTTTAGCCTTTTTGCACCTCTCATGTTTCTACAATCTCTCTGCATCACTTGCCTAAAAGTCCTGATTCATATTTTAATTTTTAGTATTCTAGAAAGATTTCATTTTATAAAATTACCGAACCATTTTTAGTACTGGTTCAGTACATTTTAAACAAAATCAATCATATTTTTTTTCAGAAAACAAATAACTAATTCTCAAACTTAGAATCTTTTTCCTTTTAATGTGAAAGGTTTTTTTTTTTTTTTTTTTTTTTTTTTAGATTGATTCTTAAATGTCGATTTATAACCTTTAAATGTTGATTCTGAATTTAGTACCCAGCGGGAGTGTTCTCTCCTAAACTTTCTCGTGTGCTTCCCCAAAAAGGTGCCGTTTTCCCTTCCCCCGCGCGGCTAAAAAAAATTCGAACCTATTGTTACCAGAATCCAATGACCACCAGAAGGTTTTTCATTATAGTGATTGAAAAATATCTAGGTAAAGAATTTCAAAGAGATGCGTAACGATTTTCCTCTCTTACCGGCTCAAGGACAAATTGACGTAATTCGCTACTCCGTAATGAAATTCCGCTCCGTTCTTCCAGTACGCATGCGCGTGGAGATAGCGGATTCTCTTCAAAAGTAAATTATACAGACCGACAGATAGTCAATCCTTTGACGGATTTGGTCCAAAATTTTATACGGACCTACATTCATGATGATAAAATTGTGTACCAAATTTTATTCATCTATCTATTGAAGTTTTTGAGTTATAGTGTTCTCATGACTGCGGGCAGACAGATAGACAGACTTCCCGTGGACGGATTTTGTCCAAAATTTGATAGAAACCTACAAATTATGTTTAAAGACTACATACCAAATTTCATCTCTGTATCTCTAATAGTTTTCGAGTTATCGTGTTCACAGACACACACACAGACAGACATAATTCTAAAATTCTGTTTTTCGGATTCTAAAACGTGGAGATTCGTCAAAATCTCGAGTTCGAATTTTTTGACGATTACAATACTTTCTCTTTGTATACTTCGTATACGAGAAAGTAAAAAAGAGTTATACATGTTGCCCGGAAAGATATTTTTACACTTTTAAAAAAAATCATTAAAAATGAGCTAGCAAAGATTTACCACACATTGCAGACTTTTTTATTCAACAAATAAACCATCAAAGCTTTTTTTTTTTTTTTAATGAAGTGAACATTGAATAGCATTAGGTCGTTGACATTTTCATTCTCGTTTCACCATGGCGTTTCCGCAGGAAAGTCCGTTAAATTGTGCTTGGTTTATCGAATTTAAATCTGTACAACGTCAGACTATCAGAAATTTAGACTATCGAAATCCGAATTCAAAACCATCAATTTATGAAAGTAGATTTATGACAATGTGTCGATTTTTCATTGCTGTATCGAACCTAGTTGGAAACATCTTACTGATTGTATGCGTTGCTTTCGACTAATGGCGCGCACATTGAAATGTTCTAAACATTGTCAAAAAGAAACTTGTATATTTTCTTTGTTGAATACAAAAAAACGTGAGTGCATAGCTTTTTTGTTTTCTTTATTAATTTTTTGAATGTGTTGAGATACTTTTTTGGGCACTCTATATTTTTGACTAGTCGTATTTTTCACTTCTTAACCCATTAATGTCTTGCGTCCTAAAAATGCATCAAAAACTCACTGGAATGATTTATTCAACATGAAATTTACAAAAAAGTATCCTTAAGTATTGACTTCTTTTATATTTAAATCGATGGGAGCACATATGAAGCGTTCGGCTGATATGAAGACTTTTTACTTTCTCGTATACGAAGTATACAAAGAGAAAGTATTGTAATCGTCAAAAAATTCGAACTCGAGATTTTGACGAATCTCCACGTTTTAGAGTCCGAAAAACAGAATTTTAGAATTATGTCTGTCTGTGAACACGATAACTCGAAAACTATTAGAGAT
>BGPR01053418.1:0-10410 GCA_013235015.1 Araneus ventricosus | reverse complement strand
TAAACCTAAAAGATCACACCATCGTCTATTAAGAGTTGATAAAAAAATTAATGATAAAATTTCTTTTTATTGTTGACAAACACACCGATCAACTAATTCATATTCAGTTACCATACGTCCAATTTGGGTTCAACTATTTTAAATACGACAAAATACCTTTAATTGTTATAGTGGTAAAATCCGTTTGCAAATTATTTGTTTTTAGAAAGTCTAATAATTCAAACTATGAATGTTGTCAAAGTGATTTTTGTTAAATTTGACGATTGAAAAATAATAATTTTAGACGCAATATTTTCACTGAGGCTTACGCTAAACGATTTCGAGAAATTAAGGGTTGTTGTTCGTCTGGGTCTTTGATCGACTAGGATCACCTTGGAGCGCGAATGCCTTTGGAGTTCCACCCGCAGTGCGAGCTGGTGAGTTGAGCGCTATTGAAAGTGCAGTTATGGTCTACTAGTCATTAGTTATTTGCTGACTGTTTGTGTTGTTAGATAACAAAGTGCTGAACTGTTATTACCTGCGAATTGTTGTCTGTTTACATTGATAATCTGTGCAAGAACTATTGTTTCCTGTATCTGTGCTACGTGTTTTCCTGCATATTTGTAAATAAATCTTCATTCTCCATTATCCTGCGTGTTGGACTGCTTACACCATACACCCACAGTAAGACTTGTGCAACAATAGTATCTATGGATAATCGAATGTGACAAAGAAAAATAAATTTAAACACATTTTATTCAAATATACATAGTTATGTACTGTCAGCTCACGCTGCATCAAACATATATAGGGATGTACAAGGGAGATTGTGCTTGTGGCATTTACAAGATGACGAACATTTTTTTACACTTGCAGGAAACGAGCTCCTGACAATTTTGTCGGATGCTTCTGGAAGATTTCTCCATAAGGGTGTATAATTGAAGTTTGTACTTTTTTCTATCCACAATTATCTGCATTGGCGAGTATTTTATTAATCATTAGACATTGGCGCCAGATGTTAGACTGTAAGGAAGCACGTTATATATGCTGCCTCAATGCAGCATATGTAGGTGGAGCATTTTCAACTGCACGGTTGTGTCTTATAAATAGAATCTTTCTGCATTCATTGATTCCTTCAACTGTACTAGTTTTGTTGTACATATGTATAGCAAATCGTAGAACTATGTCATTTTTATTATCCGTTATATCACACAAACTACTGGACAACCGAATTAAAGCTGGTGTTACCTCATCAAATATTTCTATGTTTTCCATGCTGTCAGCTTCCGCACACGTGGATGCTGTATCACACCCCTCTTATGAGTGAAAAAAGGGTAAAGCATTACATTTTTCTTTTGACAATAAATTAGCTAATCGATGAATGGCAATAAACCGCTTATTCTCGCTTGCTCCAAATTCTAACAACAATTCCTCCTGTCCCATTGCACTGAGTTTCTAGAATGCAAATAGAGCAATCACGTAAAAAAGGAGAGGGAAAAAAGGAGCCATCACGCATTATTTGGCCGTCGTTCATAGCGTATTAAAACAAACAGTACCAATTTTCAGAAGATAAGGTCTAGTTTAAAGATTTCATGTTTCAAATTTTCATAAGGGATTATATACATATTTATAATTGCACTAACTTTTAAATTTCCAATAGCAACATACATTTTTGTTGATATATTTCAAAAATCCATAAAATTTATGCCAGGATTCCAAATTTCATCATTTTAGCTGCATTTGTTTCGAAATTATAAGCAATTGAAATTTTGAGTTTTTAATGTTAAAGCAAAATTTTGAATTTTTATTTATTTCTTGAGAAATAGTATAGTTATTAGCATAGAATTTTTTTTGCTGTAATATTACTAAGTATTCTACAATTTCCTCATTATTAAATCTAATCGTTACACCATTTTATTTTATAAAATTTAAAAATTTAGACATGTAACTATTTAAATATATAAATTAAAATTTTATAAATTAAAGTGATGTAGTATTACACTATTTTATTATTTTACGCATCAGGTTTTACAGATTGTAAAATGTAGATCATTACTTTGAAAATAACATTTAAAGTGCAAAATATTTTTAAATGCTACTACCGACATTTAAACTCAAGCATAGAATTTCTCTATCCAAATTTGGAGACGACCCCTTTTCTATTTAGAACAAAAAATGTGAAATATCTTCCAATCTATTAATGATATATTAACCAAAATTAGTATCCTGGGATATTTTGTCATGAGAAATTTATTTATGACATTATACAAGGGTGTTGTCATTGAAAATTTTGAAGTTAGTGCAATTTTAAATATTTAGATGACCCCTTATGAAATTTTTAACCATAGAATCTTTTAGTATACGTTATTTCCTGAAGATCTGTACCTTTCTTTTTAATGCCCAATGAACGATCTCAGAATAATGCTGGGTGGCTCCTTTTCTTCCCGCGATTGTACATAAACATTTACATTTATTTAAGAATACATATTACATACCCGTTCCTCAGCTGATTAATAGATTTCTCCTCTGAAGATAATCAATAATCATTTAAGATCTACGACAGCAAAATAAGCTGAATAGCATTCCATTTCTTGGCACTGACGTAGATTTAACAAGATTTGTCAACTTCCATGAAAAAAATTAAGTCTTTAATGGCTAAGGCGCGAAGGAATATTTTCTAATAGGTATTTAGAATTACTATTTCTTCGATGTGCTTAGTTTTTCCTTAATTTCATGCAATTTCAAAAGTAGTGCAATTTTAAATTAAAAATATAACGCAGTTCAATATTTTATTAATGGCATTAAGTTTTTATTCGAAGGTTAATTAAATTTTTGCAAGTTACAATTATAAACTAACTGAAATATTTTCGAGGAGGAGACGTAGAATCATATATTTTGGCTTAGAGTGTAAAAATGTGTAAATCCGGTCCTGATTATACACTGATAGAGAAATGCAGAAATAAAGCACAAGAAGGGAAAAAAATGTTGTAAAACTTTATTTCTCTCCCAGAAACCTTTCAATTTCGACAATAATTTTAACATTTCGTAAAACAATAACTTCAAGCTCCTTAGACAGATTAGACGAATATGTCTTTTCTTTCACCATCGTGAGATTTTGAATCCGGAATATATGTTTTAAAATCATACCTTGAGAAACACAACAAAATCCTTTGCGTTAAATTGTTTTTCTTTCATAAACCTCTAAAATGCACACACACAAAAAAGAAAAGATGTTGCAAATAAAGAGATAATAGTAATCTGGCCATTGAAAGAAGTCGTAACATTCGTCATCCTTTTTAAAGCTCTCACCGAATTTAAATTAGTGGTTACTATAAAGCTGAATAAAGAAATATAATTTTATGACTCAGACATTTAAATATCGAAATTACAATTTAACTAAGAATTAAGCTCATAAAATTTTGAATATAACATAATCAAGTTATTAAATTTTGTCATCAATATATTGAACATGTCATTGTTTCCAATCAGTTTTTAAATAAAAATAAATTTAAAAAGGTAGTTTGTACTTTATTTTGTCTTGTAGATTTGAATTTTCAAATGATATCAAGGAGGGTATAATTTAAACGTAAGACCAGTATAATGTTGGAAAGAGTATATTTTTAAATTGGACAGAAATTTTAAACTTGTATCTTGTGAAACGCAACAAAATGCTTTGACTTCATTTGTTTTGCTTACCTGAATCTCTCAAATGCATAATAAAATAAAAGACGTTGTTATAAAAGAAGGGATATATATAATGTAACACTCTAAGAAATAATATAATTATCCAGGGTTTTAAAATTTTTAACTGAACTTAAATTAGTTGTTAAATACTCAAACTGTAAATCAAGTAATAAAATAAATAATAATCTTAGAAACTCAGACTCGTGATAATATCGAAATTTCAATCTAATTAACAACTAAGCTCATAAAATTCTGAACATATCATAATCCAGATATTAAATTTTGTCATTAATATGTTGATCATGTCATTGTTCCAAATTATTTCTCGAATGAAGGCAAATTTCAAAAGGTAGTTCGCTTTTTTGTATGTAGATTTGGATTTCAAATTACATCAGTGAGAAGAAGTAAACGTAAGGCCAGTATAATGATGGCAAGAGTATATTTTTAAATTACAAAAAAAAAAAAATGTTCAAACATAAACTTTGTGAAACTATGTCTAGTTATGAGTAAAACGACTTCTAGTTATTAAAGAAAGGTTCATTTAAGATTTTTCATTCCTCAAAATTCAGTTATTGAAATGCATATACTATTAATGTTATGAACAGTAGACCTCGCGTCCCCCCCCCAAAAAAAATAATGCTATATATCGCAGCAGATTTAGCCATTTTTTTTATATCGAATGCGAATTGTTTACACAAATCTCTGCTTTTATCAGTACTCACAAAATGATAATTTAATATCTGATTTATCAGTACCCACACAATTCCATGTCAATGTCTACTTTTATTAGTACTCACAAAATTACAATTCGGTGCTTGCTTTTGTCAGTATTAGCAAAGTTACAGTAAAATATTTGGCCATTACCGAAATGATTAAAATTTTATAATGGTGCCAACCTAACCACAGATTTAACAAGCATTGAAACCATTAAAAGGGCCATCATCTTGAACGGAATCAAGAAAAAAATACCTCCATTGTTTTTAATGACATCAAAGAATATTCATATCAAATTCGCAGACATTCGAATAAAGCGTTTGGTCGTGACTGTGTAACAAACAAATTTACAGACGAAATGATGAACAGTCCAGATAAAACAGGACCTCGCTTCGCTAGGTGAATGAAAAAGAAATTAATTAAATAAATGGCATTTTCGTGTTTGCGGTTCTCATCAGACGACGCTTTACATGTCGTAAGCAGCATGACAGATACGATAATAGGAAGTAGGACATAGTATCAACAGCAAACCTTTGGAGTACTTAAAGTGGTTCTTCATAGGGCTTGCGATCTCTAGCGAAAAACGCTTCTCATGTTGTTGTTAATGCAACCGAATTACTGCTCTGTTGTAAATTTATATTCCATAAAATCTGTATTGTACATTTTTTGTCTGGTACTATTGATATTAATGGCAACACGCTGATACAGTCAGTTTTTCTCCTGCGCACATAACGTGCTCGTGAATGTAAATATTATTTTGATTTCAAGTTCTGTACAATAGAATAAATCACCTTTGTACAATAGAATATAACGCCTTTTGCCTGACGCATCCGACAACATCACACATCGTGTTACATACATCCCTTTCAGCACTCCCACCCCCGCTTTGCGTACCCGACTCCAAATTCTGACGTGTTTCTGTATGCTTCGTCTTTATTTAAAGTTTGTAAATCTCTTTTCGCCACACCCTGCATATTAGATAGGGGGCTGTCCATAAATGATGTCACACTTTTTTCACTATTTTTGACCCCCTCCCCCTTTATCACAAAGTGTCACACCTCACCATATCCCCCTCCCCTTGGCGCATGTCACACTATATTACATAAACTTGCAGTTCAGAAACAAAGCACTACGTTATAGATCATATTTCAAATTTTATTTTTAAACTTTACGGGTTTTAATGACATTTGTGAGCATAACAATAATAATGATTATATGTTTACTTATTTTGTATGAAATAAGATTAAGGTTTACAACAAAAAAACCTAATTAGTATACAATAGTATTAAAATATTAATATAAAAGAGCAATTGTAAACAGTAATATTTTGGAATTTGAAATGGAATTTGATATATTTAGCTTTAAATCTTATCTTTACTTCATGAACACAAAATACTCTTAAAGAAATTGAATTTTTTTTAAAAAAAAAGCACCTCAATAATATCAACCTGTTTGTGCTACTCCCAACACTCACCACTCACCCAGGTGGGGCGACGTATCTTCTGTTGGACATTTCAAGGGTGTGACAGGGGGAGGTTTGCTTCTAATGGTGGAGAATTTCTGCTGCTACCATATTCTCAGAACCTACCCTGAATGCCTTTTTCAGAAAGAAAGGAAAATAAGTGAAAAAAATCACATGAAAGTTGTTTTAGCCCCGATTAAAAAAATACCCTCAAATTCTGGTAATTTCAAAATAACTTCAAAATTTTATCTGCTGATTTTAAATGTTTTTATTTTAACCCAAATGTGTGATGTCATACTTCTTGTTACTCTCTCCCCTCCCCTTGTCAAAAACTGTCACACGAACCCCCTCCAAGCATGACATCATTTGTGGACGACCCCTAGGCTATCTTTGTTTATATTCTTTTCATTGTCTAAAATTAAACCTTACTGAAGAAAGTTCATCGGCTGTTCCATTAAGTCTAATATTGAGATTAGACTTAATGGAATCCTCTCCAATAATAATTGGAGAGGATTGTATTAAAATACGACGGACCTCTTTTTGATTCTAAAAATATGATTCATTTTCTTCCGCTGAATGGGAGTTGATATGTTCTCCCCACATGGACGAAGCTGTTTACATGATGAGTATTACATTCATACTGAATGGTTTTTACATTGGGCCACTTGAGGGCGCTACAGCTGGTAGGCGGAGAATCGTGCTTACGTAACAATATGTTTCCAGTATTTCTTACGATACAAAGAAAATATATAAGTTTGGGTATTCTATTTTTACCAGCTGCTCTTCAGCAAAAGCTGCAACAAATTTAAATTTATCAAAAGCGTCAATGAAATAATAAGAAACAGTGTTGATGCTTCCTATTTCGTTTGTAACAATGTGTTATACGCAAACATCTGAACATTCTCCAAATGCATGAATATACTGGATAAATAAAATTAAATTGTTTCAAATACTCTGTTGCTTTACGAAATTGCGGAATATTTGAAAGAAAAACAAAAGTATTTCGTCGCTTAACAAGCAACACCACTATCTCAATTTTTTGAAATTTCAAAGAGAAAGAAAATACTTAATTTTTCGCAACCAATAACGAATAAACCTGAATTTCTTTCAGATATGGTAGGAACATGAAGTCTTATGTTTCATATCATGTTTTAAACAAAATTAGAATTACCCACTATTGCTTGCGAAAGATTAAGCATATTCTTCCTCTTTAATATTTCAAAAAATTGAGAAAGGTGGTGTTGCTTGTTATGCGATGATTGCGTAAATGAAATCTTGGCTCGAAACTTTTCTGTCAGGATAGCAGATATCAATATTTCAGTCTATGGGACTGAACTATGCAAATTAGTTTATACTGGATACTGAATATACTGGATTATCATACTTTAAATTAAACTGTTTCAAGTGCTCTTTAGAGTTGTAGCCCCCTGGTCATTTATTTTAAAAAATTTTTTGTCGACCTATTAACGAGAGATCAAGAAACAGATGCAAGCAATTTGTTACAGCCATCTGATAAAACTATTTGTTAACACTAATACTATTAAGGGGAGTCAGTACCCCATATACTTTCAAAAATCAGATTTTTTTTTTATTCTTATATATTTGAAATCTCCACTTCAAGATCTTTCCAACCATATAAGTCTTCAGATCGTGTTCATATTAGGAATAAGTTAAAATATGCTTTAAAAAACTGTAAGCAGTTTAATATAATACTTTAACTTGAATTATCTCAAAATGGTATTTTTGAAACTGCGTGTACTTTTTCCTCAAAATTTACTTTATATATGCTCTTGAAATTTTTACCACCTATTCTATACATATAAATGTATATACTGATTTGACATTTTTTCTGATATTCCAAGAATATTTCTTAATAATGCTGATCTCGTGTTAAAAAACGGCATTTTTTGAAATATTCAGAGTGACATTCAGTTAAAATTTGTTTTTAAAAAACCAAGCCATATTTAAGTAAGAATTTCACTTTTAGTAGAGAGATAAATGTCTACTTAAAGAGTATAAAACATTTCAAACAAATATCTATAATAGATTATGAGAAAAGATACGTAGACACACTTTGTTCTAGAAATATTGAAAAAAATTCTAATACCGAAAGAAAACATAAATTTCTTTGTTTTATATTGGCGCTAAGATAATAATTGATATTGTTCGCTGTTATGAGCGCCATCTTTAATCATTCCATCAAAATTAATAAAAAATAATTTATTGTTAAAGTTAAAAAATATATATATTAAAAAAGAATGTAAATTTTTGCTACTCCCCCCCCCCCAAGTCAAGAAAACTTCTCTAATATTAAAAAGCATTTTTATTGACTTCAAAGAACCATTTCAGAAACAAATAATTATAAAAATTAATAATTTGGAAAAAAAAGAAAAACTTATATACCTTTAAAGTAATATCTATAGTCTTCACAATTTCTTTTAACGCAAGAACAACCCCAAAATCGTGAATGATTTTTTGTTGTTATTGCTTGTTTTGTTTCATCTGTTGTTTCGAATTTTCTTTTCAGTTTTTCAAGGAAAAATAAAACATTAAATAGGGAAAAAGTGGTTTTCAGGAGTGTAAATTGTTTGTGCTGCAAAATTATTCAATAAGTTACAGAGGGGAGTTTCTATTCTTTAATTTCAGAAAATTGTCTAAAAATGAAATTTTAATAAACATGTAGTTATAGGCATCATGATAATCGCTATCACTCAGGGACATCAATTCCAAACTCAAGCTCCCCGTTAGATAGAGAGATTGTCTCAACTAATTTCAGTGTTAAATGAGTCCCCGTTAAAGTATTAGGACAGTGAGCCCTCTGTGATCGATACATGGTGTTTCTAAGTAGAGCGATTCCGTCTTTATAATTATTTGCATCGTTCCTTCAAAACGAAGCCCCTTGCGCCATAAAAACAAACCAATCGAAAGGAAGCTTTTTATAGCTACAAGAGTTATCTTTTTTAGCACACAAAGGAACGCCTATTGTGTTTATACAAAATTTCCTTTCTCTACGAGCTAAAAACCTGGGAGTCTCCTTTAAACGCCCTCATTCACAAGGAATTTAAAATTGAAGATTTCATTTTGGAGAAACTTTTTCACTCATTCAAAGAAACAACAAACACCGCTCATCAGCTGCTAGTCCTCCTTCACGAATAACAATGGAAAATACAAGGTTGTTACAATTAAAGTTCGCACATTCAGAAGACTCTAGAAACGGTTCTATGGCTCTAAACGAAATAAAATTTAACTATATTGTAGTATAAGTGATGTTTTTATGAAAGCCGAATAAAAGAGATAAAGAGAAAAAGGAGATAAAAGTTTACATTTTCTTTAATATTTAGCGCTTCTCCAATATCTGAGGTGATTCTCGCAGATTTTGTTTTCTGATAACTGAAACAAAATTCATATGAGTATTTTTAGTTTAACTAAAAACTTTCCCTAAATTCAGTTCTTAACACAAAGTCTTTTAACGTTCAAAATACGATTTTTATGCCAGAAAATGCTCCATCTCACATAATTATTTTCTTTGCTTCTCAGAAAAACAGAAGAAAAGATATAATCATCAAGAAAAAATAGTGTGACATATTGCACTTTTTTGCTTAAAAAGGCATTCTTAGAGCTTAAAAAAGAATTTCGATAGATTTTGAAGTTAAACTAAAAGAACTCATAAGAATTATGCAATTTTGCTTCAGTAATAAAAAAAAATTGCGAAAGTCTCCTCAGAAAACGACGCATCACTTAGTTCAGCGCTTTTAGAGTTATATAACCTCCTCAAGAGCCTTGTGATTAGGCGAAATTTAACTGTAAATACTCTATATCGTTATCCTTTGTCAACAATCTAATCTTTATTCATTCAAATCATCCTTAATTGCTGACTTTATGACTTAAAAACCTTTTCAAATTTGCCAAAATAAATCTCAAAATTCACTAAGGTCATCCATGAAACTACTAATCAAAGTCTGCTTATGCCTTTCATAACCGAACCTCTATTGCTTTGTTGGCTATTTTTTGCAGGGATTTCTGAGTAGCACTAAGGTTGTATGGTCACCGGTACTCAAAGATGTATCTGAATTAAGTACGTAGATACAAATGGCTTTTCCTGCGAAGAAGAATGTGGGAAACATGCTGGTTGTGAAAACAATGATGTAATATCCAGTGTAGTGCATTAGCCAGGTCTTTGCAATAAGACAGTTATTCAATTAATAAACCACTTTCCAAATCCATTCCCTTGTCTTAGATAATCTGTTGAGTGCCAAATCATAAGCCCTGTGTCTAAGACACAATGTGGGGAAAAACCCTAATTTGTGCTAAACAGTGATTTCGATTTACCGCTAAAAATTTGCTTTCTGCCCTCTGCAAACAGCAGAAGGCTTTAATAATGGACGGAATTTATGAATTCTCAAGGTTCTATATTTTTGCTTTATGTATATATATATATAGAAAGCTTATCATTTTAAAAGTGGTTAATATATGAAAATGGCGATTTTGGACCAGAACTGAGGTTAATATTCTCTCTGTTTTTTTTTTTTTTTTTCATTAATCTTACTTTACAACAAATATTATTGGCTCCA
>BGPR01053416.1:0-10410 GCA_013235015.1 Araneus ventricosus | reverse complement strand
TTTCTCCCAAAACTCTGCGTCATTTTAATTTTAAAATGAGTTGCGTCTAATTTTATGATTATGCAAAAGAAGAAAATGATCTAATTAAGAAAGTAAAATCAATTTAAAAATAAGATTGGGCTAAAAAGGATTATCCTCGCATCTTTTTTAAAAAATTTTATGCTTGTTCATTTTATTGGATTGCTTAAACTTTATTAATTTTTATCAGAGTGAAACAGTTCTCTTTCGTGAAGCTCTCTGCCACGGACTGTAGCAAGTGTTGAATGTTCAGAAGCACTGATATTCATAAGTAAGGAACTCGGTGATTTGAGATTTTGATGCAAATTTTAGTGGTGGTATTTTCTGTCTAAGCGCCTCTTGCGCGAACAGTACAAGGTCGTCAATCAAATTCTGAAGCGGCCCCTTCAACCCCTCAATTAGGCAAATGCGGTACCCATCATGAAGCGAAGAAGGTTTCTGCTAAGCTGCAACTCGTCTCTCATATGCTGCACGTTGTTTAGGTGAGGCGAAAGCGCTGGTCAAAAGATAATCGTCTACAAAACAAGCTCAGGTGTTCTCATCTATAGGAAAAAGAGTCAATATTACTCCAGCATCTCGTATCTGAATCTTCCACCATTAAATTATATAGGGTGCCCACTAAAATCCCTTACCACCCTTTTAACTACCGAATGGCTGCAGTTATCTTCGTAAAAGTGGTGTCTAGGTCTGGTGAAGTGACTATACGATACTGGTTAAAACCACTTACAGCGCCACCTGGCGGAAAACGGCGGAGTTAGCGTTATTATCTCTAAAACGGTGCGAGATAGAGGAAAAACGTAAATTACAAAGTTGTTGAGCATCATCGATTTAGTACAAAAAGACTCCTTGTGGACGTAAATGCATAGAACAGAACGCTTAAGACGCGTATTTGTTTGTTCGCGATTTCCTACACTACGTGTCAAAGTATTTTTTCTTAGAAAGGAAAAAAAAAACAAAAAAACAAATAGTTATCACAAGATACCTTTATTTTCGATGTACAAACTTCTCTCCGACAGCTGCAGTGCACATCTGGACCCTTGCTTGAACTTCACGTTGCACACAGTGTAGCATAGCGGGTTTCACGTTGGTACAAGCATCCGTAATGCGTCGTTGAAGGTCCTGCAATGTTGGTAATAATCACCATAAGGTGTCTTTTTGTACTAAATCGATGATGCTCTACATTTTTGCGATTCATTTTTTCCCTCTATCTCGTACCGTTTTAGAGATAATAACACTTAACTCCACCGTTTGCCTCCAGGTAGCGCTGTAAGTGGTTTCATCCAGTAGCCATTTAGTAGTAGTCACTTTACTATGCCTAGACACCACTCTTATGAAGATAGCTGCAGCCATTCGGTAGTTAAAAGGGTGGTAAGGGACTTTAATGGCACCCTGTATATTTTTGTGTTCCCAATCTCTCTCCAAGCCATTAATTTCATGGAAAAAGAAAACATGCTTTAACCTCCGACGTTATAAACTTTGCTGTAAATAAACGTTGCTCTGGCTTTGAAATATTGCATTCATCTGTTTGAATTAATTTCACCAAAACAGAGAATCTGTTTATCTTCTGTGGTAAAGAATTTAATATTTTTTAAATTTTAATCAGAATTGGTAGGTTGTATTATTCAAATAATATGAATATCGAAGTAGTCACACCTTTTCTGACATTTAGGGGAACTCTTATTTTCCAGTGTTGATTAATCAGCTGGACTTTGTTAATTCATTAAAACGAACCGAGTCCACAAATTCTAACGGTGAACGATCTCCTTTGGATTAACAAATATCTATTAGACATTACACACAATACAACGTTATGCTATATACATTACTGAAAATTACAAATTAGTAATCATTCTCAGATACTGAAGCCCTCCACGCTTTTGCGCATGCTCCAGCCGGAGTTGATTTCACTAAAATAGGGCCGAAGTGAAAAATGGAGGGGGGTTGTTTACAGTTTACTTAATAGTATATAGACACATTTTAATTTCATTTATTGATTTGCTGTAACGACTAACGAAAAAAAGACTAATAAAAAGATACGTCTAAGGGGCGGTCATGACGTAGCAAAGAACTCCGGAAAAGCGCTCACCTTACTCACTACCTGTCATCCCTTTCCGTAGTGAATTCGTCCAAAAGTGATAGTCTCGGGTTTTTGAAACGCACAGTACTGAGGTAGAAACTAAAGAAAAAGAGTGTGTAATTATTAAAGTTTCAGTTCATGTCTCAGGTTTTAATTTCAGTTTTTGTCGTTGCCGGCTTATAGCGTCCTCTGGCGGATACTCTAGCTTATGACGAAGAGATCATGTAGTTCAGCGGTTCCCAACCTTCATTTCCTCGCGTACCCCTTTGATTAATCTTTATATTTTCGCGTACCCCTACTGCCATATCCTCCCACCATAACTATCCGTATATGCAAAGGAGTTTTTATCAATGATTTTAAGGGCTTAGGTTAGCATAAGAGTCAAATGACTCGAATTAATAACATTTGCTGGACTTATTTTTTGTTTTACATTTTATTGCATTTTTACAATAGTATTAGTTCAACGCCGAAAACAAATGAAATTGGCATTGTAATAATTTCGAATTAGCTTATAAGGATAGATGAAAATTACACTCCGTAATAATCAACTATTCAAGTGGTAAAGTTATTAAAAAGCAAGCATTAACTTGGGGAAATAAAATTTTGTAATTCCTTATGTTTTCTTGTTTCCGCCATTAACAACTTTGATTTCCCGTACCCCCGACTAATCCTTCGCGTACCCCCAGGGGTACGAGTACCACAGGTTGGGAACCTCTGATGTATACAACTATAGTTGAATGAATTTCATTCTGTTTTGAACATCTTTTTCTGTATAGAATTAATTTTTCTATTTAGAATTTAATAAATTTACTACCCGATGCCACTTTTTATCGCAATGCATTTTCAGATCTGTTTGTCTTTTAGCTAAAATTGTAAACTTTTTGCATTTATTGAGCGCGAATCGTAACTTGTAGGTCCTGTTATTCTTTGTAGAACAAACTTCTAGAAATGGCGACAGAGCAATAGTTACTGTAAAATATATAAAAAAACACGTTTTCCATCTGCGTACAAATATCGACAAAACGAACGGTTTCTTTTTGGTCCCATCTCTCTTTCTGTAAAAAGTCTGTTTCCTCCAATAATAAACCATTCGTGAAGATACGGAAAGATCCGTCTTGAAAGTTTCGCCAGATTCCAAAGAATTTGTTCTTCTTTGATCTTCGACTGAAAATGCCTGAAGCCGATGGACAAAATTCGAAGTTTCTGAACTTCGGTTTGAAAGAAGAATATATATAAGCGGTCTTATTCAACTCAACCCCCTTTCTTTGTGCGCGCTTGCACGGTTTAAAGAAATCTTTTAGCATTCAGCGTATTCGGCGCGCAGTTTTTTTCATTCCATTCTGGCTCGATTTATTTCAGCATTGTATTTTGGATTGGCGGAAGTTACTTTGAATTCTCGCTGCTATAACTAACAAACGTTAACTTTCACCCTTTTCTGACTAACAGTAGGAGGAATTGTAACATCTTTCTAAAAACAGTCGATATAGGTAGTTATGTTTCTGCTTGCATACATGCTGCGTTAGTTTTCGGTTGTATATTGTTACAGAAATCTTTCTGTGGTTGTGTGGTGTAAACAGTCCAACACGCGGAATGATGGCGAATGAAGGTTTATTCACAAATGTACAGGTAACAGGAAACCATAGATCTTGCACAGATTAGCAACGTAAACAGGCAACAATTCACAGGTAATAACAGTTCAGCGCTTTGAGATTTATTAACACAAACAGTCAGGAAATCACTAATAACGACAATAACAGCATTTTCAATAGCGCTCAACTCACCAACTTTCTAGCTCGCACTGCAGACGAAACTACAAAGTCGTTCCAGTGGATCAACACTCCACTCTCTGATCCAAGCGCGGCCCTTATATACTCTCCCCGACAGGCCGTAACGTCATATGGAGTTTTCTCGTACATTCAAGTGTATTTTCTTTCCTAATAGAGATATCGAGAAAAGGGTCGCATTTTCTGGAATCATCTATTTGTCGCCTCGGCCATCCTATATTTACTCCTGTAAAGCTTTCTTCCCAAACATAAGACTAGTGAGGCAGGAAAGCGACATTACATTTTTGCAGCAATATGCTTAGAGGTACCTTTTTTTCGTCCAGGAAAAATTTACGAAAATAAAGCACCGCTTTTACCTCTTTCAAGGGACTGACGTAAAACGATCTATAATAGAAATTTTAATAAACAACTTTGAATATTACAAATTTAATGCTACTAATGCAAGGTTGAAGGGTCTTGGAGGGAGGGGGGTCAAAGTTTAGTATAAAATTCTAAATTCTGCCCTTTTTCATAACACTAACACAGAGTTTGAGGAAATGGAAAAAAAAAAATTATGACGTCAGAAAGTTCTAACTTTTTTTTCTCTGTCTGATTGGAACGTGCGGTCTCATGTTCATAGTAGATGTAGTATCGGTTGTGAAAAAATTCAGTTGAATCTTCCTTTTTGAAATTTCAAGAAATTGAGATAGGTTGTGTTGCTTGTTACGCGACGATATGCGAATTTTCTAATAAAAAATCCACAACTGGTCGCGGTACTTTTACATGGTGCTAATCTAGCTATAAGATTTTACGAAAATTTGGAGCAGCTTCATCATTTTACAGCAATTTCTCGTCAGTATGAAAATTAACTTGTTCGTGCTGATGTTCTGGTTTCGCCTCGCATCCAAGGACCGCATTGGAAAAGTGAGGTGATTTGACAATGACCGTTACCCCCCACCCCACTCTCCACCCCTGATAGCCATTTCCGAAATGAACCTTCGGTCCACAAAGACGGCACTCGCTCATTGGTTAACCGTTTTAACGATGCTGTTAATCGAGAGATCGCGGAAAACTCGTTAATTAAGGCGCCGGGAAAAAGAAAACTGTTCATTTTCGCTCGAGGAGGAAAACGGGTTAATGGCGAGCGAGATGAACAATTTCAGAAAAAGGAAGAAGCATCAGCATCGCGGTCCAGAAAGCACTTATCGCTAATGGGCAGCGGGCCGGTTTGAAGTTCGCCAGGTGGGCGCGATTTCTTCTTTCGTCGCGAAGGTTGGGTAGATAAGGCTGCTGATCGAGCCCGAACATGTTTCTCTTTCTAATAAACTTTTAGTAGTTGGGGGGTGGGCATTTTTTTGTGAGTTTAAATTTACTTAATAATTTGTGATGTTCTTCCTCTTCCCACGTATCACTCTCACACGCATGCGAGCAGTTTCGTCCGATCGAAGCAGTTCCGCATGCAACTACTATATGTCTAAATTTTTTAAAACCAATAATAATGTGAGTTCGTAAGATATTTTAATTTTTGCATTCGAAATAATTCTCCATACTGAAGAGACGAATAAAAATAAATATCTAGAAGGTAAACATTCGATAGTGTCTCCCGCAGCTTTTTTGACACACGCGCGGCAGAGCACGCTGCCCGATCTTCAACCCTCCCTCCTCAAAAAAAAAAAAAAAAAAAAACGGTTTGGAACAAAGAGATTGATAATGGTTCATTTAACCATTATAGTGCTGTCAACATTTATTTATATATTTATTTATTTAAAAAGATAAAGCACACTACAGAGAAAGCTCCAGTTACAGAGTGCAGAGACAAAATCAGCATCAAACACACAAAAAACAAAAGCCGCAATCAATGAATCTTAAAGATATTAAAAAACTTATTAGAGAGTCAAAGGCTGTATACAGTCGTCATAAAAACTTCAAAAACATGGTAAGAATATAGAAGTTCTAATCCCTAAACCATAATTTTTTTTTATAAGTGAATAAATAATTTAAAAGTTGAACATGCACAGTCATCGAAACACCAAAAAATACACCAGGACTTTAAAAGTTGTATACAGTCACCCTAACCCTATGATCCCTATCCCGCCTCATTCGACACAGGCGGTTTCGTTCGCCTGGGTGAATTTTACGGGAGAAAATTAGCTCCTTTCTTTTTTGACAATTGATCGCGCAAGCGAGGGTGTCGCCCTCCTGGAATTTCTGTTGAGAAAGGGAAGATTTCATTCTGATTTGATGAATGAAAATTTACTCCAGTTTTTGATGCACTTGGATTCTCACTCTAGCCGGGTTCAAAGAGTTAATAACATAAAAACACATTAAGGTTTTAAGAATTAAAATGATTAAATCTGAAAAGAAAAAAAAACATTTAGCGAAGTAATGTGATAAATCTTATGCAAATTTTTGTAAATAGGCTTGCTGTGTTTTTGTATCTCTTATTGTCTTGAGAAATTTGACACTTTTTAGTTCAATGGTATTTGAAATGGTCAATCGGAATTCTTGCTTCATTTCTGAAAAGGTGGCGGACATGGAACATCGCTTTCGGCTTCACATTTAGTATGTTCACCAAGTCTAGTCTTTTCTTTGAAACTGTAGATTTCTATGGAATTTGGACGAAATCCATTGGCGGCAAGTTTGTCTGTTTACCCTTTCGATTGCAAGTGAACATGATCAGTCAAAAACTCAACGAGCTAAAAGAATAAAATGTGACGTTTGGTTTATCCACCAGTATATCTGCCTCAAAGGCTAGGTCAAATTTGACTACTGTCTGTCTGTCTACCTTTTTTTTGTGGGGTCCTTTGCCTATCCAAACTGGGGAAACTGGATTGGTTGTAGGAACATTAGCACAGGGTGGCGTTATGTCTCTTTGTCTGCATGTGAACGTGATGACTCAAAAACCAGCGGGAGTGGTCTCCCCTAAACTTTCTCGTATACTTCCCCCAAAAGGTGCTGTTTCCCCTCCCCCCGCATGGATAAAAAAATTCGAACCTACTGTAACCCAGAATCCAATGACTATCAGAAGGTTTTTCATTGTAGATTATAGTGATTGTAAAATATTTAGGTAAAGAATCAAATTCAAAGAGATGCGTACCGATTAAAACGCATCTATCACACACTGCTGGGTTCCACTCTTGCCGGCTCAAGGACAAAGTGACGTAATTCGCTCAATAGCTTCCGCGTGCACAGAGATTGCTACCAGTACGCATGCGCATGGAGAATCGGATTAGAAAATTAATTATGCAATTTGAACGCCTTTTTTTAACCGATTGACACAAAAATTGGACACAAATCTGCAATTAATGTAAGAAGACCACATACCAAATTTCATTTATCTAAGTAATTTTGTTAAGAAGTTTTTGCGATTAAAAATATGTGATTATACAGACCGACAGACAGTCAACCCTTTGACGGATTTGATCCAAAATTTTATACGGACCTTCATTCATGATGATAAAACTGCGTACCAAATTTTATCCATCTAGCTATTCAAGTTTTTGAGTTATAGCGCTCACATGAACGCGAACAGACAGATAGACAGACTTCGCGGAGACGGATTTTGTCCAAAATTTGATAGAAACCTAAAAATTATGTGTAAAGATCAATACCAAGTTTTAGCCCAGTATCTCTAATAGTTTTCGAGTTATCGTGTTCACAGACAGACATAATTCCAAAATTGTGTTTTTCGGACTCAAGGAGGTCTAAAACGTGGAGGTTCGTCAAAATCTCGAGTTCGAATTTTTTGAAGATTACAATTTTCTCTTTGTATACTTCGTATACGAGAAAGTAAAAACACAACTAGCTGACGAATGAAATTTAGTTGTGATCTTGTCACCAAAATTGCAGATTTTGTCAAATTTTGAACGTAATCGATCTACGAGGCCTAAAATGCATATTCGATTCTCTTTGTTATGCAGCGAAGTTAAACACCTCAATATACAAATGCAGGGTGTCCATAAATTATCTTTACAACTTCAGACTTTAATAACTTCAAAACTATACTAGATAATAACAAACGGTTTTTAACTCGTCACAAGATAACTCATAAAGCTTATTTTTTCCAGGTGACGCAGATTTAATGAAAAATGTGGATGCCACAGGAGAAAGTTCAGTGTGTAGCTTGTTTCATAGACGCAAAGTCCGATATTCAGGTGCAACAGGTGCTTTCGGACACAGTGTGGAAGGGAACCACCGTCCCGACCGCATATTTACAAATCCTACCCTGATAGAACTGAGGCAGGAAATCGGATAATATGATTGGCTCGCTTCGCCGAGAGCCGATGACGTCGTTCTTTGCTCTCGTGCGTGTACTTTTCATTAGTATAATTTCTTGCAGTGTGGGATGTTTTATTTTTTATGATATTTTAAAAAATAATTTCATTTTTAAAAATATTACAACCCACGGAAGAATGTTTTCTGTGCTCAACTGTAGGAAAACGGAGAAGAAAAATAGGACGACTCTTGTTTTGTTATGATTGCCGTACGCTACTTGCGAGAGCTGAAAACGACATCACTGCTCCTCGTAGCCAATGATATTGACTGATTTCCTGCCTCAGTTCTATCAGGGTAGGGTTTGTAAATATGCGTCCCGACCAACTATTCGGGCTTGGTGTATGTTATTTATGGAAATAGGTAGTGTTCTCCATAAACACGAGGTGGGTTACCCATCTGTTTCAGACGCTAGCATTGCACTTGGGTATCGGACTTTGTCTCTATGAACCAGGCTACACACTGAAATTTCTCCTGTGGCGTCCACCACGCAGGAGAAAGCTCATTTTTCGTCAAATCTGCGTCACCTGAAAAAAAGAAACTTTATGAGTTATTTTGTGACATGTAAAACCGTTTGTTATTATCTAGTACAGTTTTAAAGTTATTGAAGTGTAAAGTTGTAAAGATAATTTATGGGCACCCTGTATACGAGAATGTCGAGGGGGAACACTTCCATTTTTTTGTTGTTTTTTAATCGCATGACATTCTCTTTTTATCCTCTTTTAATCTAACCTTGCTTCACGTTATTCTTTTTATTAAACTTTCACTGTCTTGCATATTGTTTGTAATTTGTATTCATGAAAGATAATAATAAAAATAAATGATGTTTTAGTATCTGTAATTATATTTCATTCCTAACCCTAAACTCATTCGTTAATGCATCGGATAAATTCTCCTAAGCTGCTGGTGAGAAGATTAATTTTCATTCCGCTTTAGAAACCTCGGCTTTTACGCACCTCCGGCGAGGTGAAAAATCATCTCGCGCCCATTTATTTATGAATCCTCACTTAAAAGCAAGCGATCTTGGCGGCCTCGGCAGTCATGGCCTGAACGATCGCCTAATAGGTCTCCCGATGCCTCTGTCACTGTTATGGATGGAATTGTAAGAGGCGCCGCACCGAGCCGTGAGCAGTTTGTTTTGCTGGGGCGGATATCGGTGCGCGCCCCATTTCTCTCGCCGGGGGCTTTTAAAGGGCGGGGGGAGAGTGGAGTGGAGTTATAGTTGTTTGCCGTCGCGCCCCGAGCCGATATCGACTGTCGGATGTCATCTTTTTGCAATTTGTCATTCGCAGGTGGTTTCTTCCTTCTCTTCCGGCTGTCGCTCCCTCCGACTGTATTTCCTCCTCCTTCGCCTGTAATCTTCTGAGACGCCTCAATTCAAATATCACTTCTTGGGTGCGTGAGGCCAGTTGCACGCACATCGATTTTAATAGTGGGGGGAAATATCGTACAGTGTTTTATCATACTAGACTGAACCGATGAACATAAAATGTTTGAAAAAGCAGATGCAACTATTTTAATTACTAATTATTTTAATTGGCAGAGGCTTCCAGGAATTCACTAAATTTTCGGTTTATTAACTTCCAGCTGAGTGTGCCTTTTGAAGTGAAGTGCATTTCCGTAGACTAAACAGTGAATCTTCGAACTGACCTAACATTCACTCACTCATTGTCAGTGGGGTAACAAGGGTAAACGGCGGCCGGGGAATCAAGAATGGCGCCAGAGGCGGGACCGGGGGGGGGGAGGTTCGGGGATGCTGTGCCCACCCGTTGGGGAAAATTTTTGTACGGTGCATTCAATTGTAGCTGATAAATAATAATCTGGCCAAAATTTGAGACCAATTTCATTACACTCGTCCCCCCGTACAGCAGGTCATGCCCCCCCCCCCCTGCAGGGAAACCGTGCCCACCTGTCGGGCCAATCGGGCCGCCCCGTCGGGCAAACTCTAGCGCCATTCCTGCGGGGCATAATATAATTTTTTTCCCTCCTAGTTTTCTTCAGTGTAATGGTAAATTAGGCCTGGCTGTGGAATTTTTTTTTTCACTACATCATATTTCACTTGAAGAGGGAAACAAACGCTGTAAGGGTTTTCTTCATGGCGCCCCCTAAAGGAGGTAGCACACTACATATTTCTTCGACATTTTTCTCGGACGATCAAAAACGATTTCGTCTTTCGGTCGATGGAACCGGTTTTGTCACCGCGGAAAGTGATGTCGAGTTTTTATTCCTTGTGTTGAAAAGCACTCGCTATAGCTCAATATCCTGAAAAACATCACTTTC
>BGPR01053415.1:0-10410 GCA_013235015.1 Araneus ventricosus | reverse complement strand
TAATGCTTGTAAGAAACAAGCAAAAGTTGAAATTTTTTGGATTGTGATAATATCCTTCCCCAAACAGGAGTATTCCTCAAAAATCATAAACGTTGTTGATACAAAACTAATATATGCATGGAAAATAGTAAATTTAAATTAGGTTTTATAGACTTACACCAAAACATATGTGATAATATTGTTCATGTTTTAGTAAAGGAAAGAGATGAAACGTCTCCCACATCGAATAGATAAACATTAATGCATTCTTAGAATCTAAAAAGTTGTGAATTTCCGTATAACGACCGATTATTTTTAAACCCAACTTCTTTTTAAACATTTCACTAAAATTACTTTGCTCGCTTTCCGTCAAGAAAAAGGAACCTTAAGCCAAATAGGTTTTAAATTATTACGTGTAATCTTTACTCATAACGCAACTTTTTCTTTGACCCTTTCTAACGCCGCGCCATGGCAAGTATACTTGCCACCAAATTCATAGATTTTTAACTCTATGGATACGGGAACGTCCGAAACGTCCCTCCAAGCCAAAGACGGCGGCCGTCCGAAACGTCCTAATATCACTGTAAAATTTCCACCCCCTTCCGTTAATTGTGATTGATTTCACACCCTCGGCGTACGCTTTCTTCCTTAGCATGGCTCCTCCAGATGGGTTAGGGAAAAAGGGGGGAATCTTAGAATTCGGAAAGTGTCAGCTGCCATTGTGGTTTTTGAGGGGCAAAGAGCATTTTCCTTACCTTTGAAAGAGGAACTCGGGGGGTTCCCGTATTTTGAGGTACCTCTATTCTACTGGCCTAAGGAATCAGAGGGTTAACTCTTTCATCCCGAGGCGACCTTTTTCTTCTAGTGCCTTTAAAACCGAGAATTTTTGGGAGGAAGCGACATGAATTGGACTCTCCCTACCTGGGTGGTCATATACCCCAACATTCCACCCCTGCTATAACCTTCCCCTAAAACGCACAGAAATGGGTTGTGGCTGGCATGGATAATTGGAACCCCTACCGCGCTTATCTCATAAGCGATCTCAGAACCTCACCTCCCCTCAAAAGAAGCCAACCGCCTCAGACCGGCCTTCGCCGCTGTTAAGAGGAAATGTTTAGACTGCCCGGGGATGAGAGAGGGTTAAGCTTGGTGTGAGAGGGTTAAATGCAATTTTTAAGGTTGGTGTAAATTCTCGCCAAATTTTTCGATGGAACAAAAGTCTAGATGTTCCAATTTCTTACATCAAACCATAACGAAGTGTTTTGACTTTGTTATTAATTATTAATTAAAATAATTAATGCCATTCAATAAGATAAATGAAGTTCTTTTATTAAATTAATGTCACTCCCAATGTTTTTTAATATACCACTAATAGAGAAAAATGCCCTTTAATGGGTTAAACTTTCATTGTTACTGGTGGTAGTTTAACAGACATAACACATTATTTCAGATCAAATGCTAAAATAAAAATTGCTTTTCGATTTGTTTACATGTAAATTATTACTTACATTAAAATTTTGTTTAGTAAATCATTGATTATTTTATTTTTATCGGGTAGTACGATGCTTTGTTATACTTTCAATTAAATTATAAATTAATCAAACAGATTTCACTGAGGCATTTAAATTCCAAATGAATGAATTATTACACAACGCTAAGTTTCAAACCATAATTAACGTCTTTAATTGCAAAACATTTGGAACAGTCGTTGATTTACTGGAATAATCAATTAAACGCACTTGTGAATGTTTATTTAATAAGTGGCAAGGAAGAGAACCAATGGAAGATATTTATATGTATTTCATAAATGCTAACTAATAGAAACAGTCGTTATCTTCGATGTTTAATGGCACATTTATTTGCTGCTTAAGGTTAATTTATGAGTTTAAATACATTTGCATGACGGAATAATATCAATGGTAGGTGACATCAAACTAATTCTATAATGTCTTTTGAATGAAGATTTATCTGCCATAATAGCAAATCAATGATATTGGTTTATTGATATCAATAGATATTTGCTATTATTTAATGTAATTCAAATTGGTTAATCATTATTAACCACCCGTTAAAATAATACAACATACCATTGCTTGAAGTCAGAAATTATATAATTAGCACATATTAACTAGCTATTGCGATAGATAAAGTATTCACAAGTTTGGATAATAATGCAACGGAGGTAATATATTCTCAGTAACCCCTCTTAATACAACCCTTAGGTGTAATAACAATTTACAGACCATTCTTAATGTGATCCGACTTTCAATATTTGAGATAATATCGCATGCTCCATTATGATCCTTCTTTACACAGTAGACTTACGTACAGCAACAATGTAGAAGCACGAAAATAAATAGAAAATTTACTCTTCATTTCCTAAAATATTTTGATGGCTTCTCAAATCAGATATCTATATATTTAAAAAAAACTTGGCAAAACCAAGACACAGTACCCCAGCCGCGACCACTAGACTGATTTCGACACTATTTATTTCATATGAAAGCCTAAGACGTCTAGATTTGTCATCAATGGTCACCTGCCCACCACAACCGTCCATTTCCAAGAGAAATCGAAAAAACAATACTCAACTTTACATTCTGTATGGGTAAAAACATCAAACAGTTCTTCAGCCCCAACTACTGCACCGACCTCGACAATTTTTATTTCATACGAAAGATGATGTTGTCTACATATGTCATTAATGGTGGTCTACACTCCACCACCACCACCAATGCATTTTTGAGAGAAATCTATAAAACAATCCCCCACTGTGCATTCCTTATTGAGAAAACCTTGACACAGTCCCCCAGCTCCAACTACTAGACCGGTTTCGACAATTTTCATGTCTTAAGGGAGCCTATGACCCCTAGATATCTCGCCAAGGGTCGCTTGCCAATCGCTACCCTCCATTTTTGAGAGAAAACAAAAAATAAGGCTTTGGCGAAGTTCCTCAGCCTCTACAAACGCCAATTCTCCAATTTATTTCGCCAAGTTAGAAGCATAGCCAACAAACAGCTGGTCGCCGAAGGTGGCTAGTTTTTATGAACTTCTATCTCAATTGACTATTATCATATTTGTAAAATAGAGTTTTTGGTTTCTGTTGTAAGAGAGTTTTGAAATTTATTAAACTCGTGTGTTCTTCATGACAATCCAGTAGTTTAAATAATCGGAAATCAAACATTAAGTTAAAAAGAAAAATATATATAAAACTAAAAAGTAAACAATAATAATAATGATAACAATACACCTTTATGCGCGCTCAACGCAGCAGCATTAAGTGATTTCATCATCAAACTTTTCCTAAAATTAATAAAAAAAAACTATGGTATTCAACAACAGAAATTCTCAAATAATTAAAGCACATAAAAGAAAAATTAGAAATTAAGAAATATAATCAAAATGGAAGAAAAATTGAAAAGAACCAGAATGGCGATACTTCTTTGGAGACCACACGCCATTGTAGTTCTAAACTGGACAAATTTTCTGTATAAAGGAATGACCATAGTCAAAATTTATTCCTTTATGTGGCCTGAATCTGTCCAACAACTTAATATAAGATAAAAGGAAAAAAGAAAAACTTAACAAATTCCTTTAAAACAGAAACAATAAAGTGGCAGAAAGAAAATGCAAATATCCACCCTCTTTCAAAACCAGAATCAAGAAAAAGACGCTCTAGACAATTGAACAAAGAAAGCAAACATCTAGAAGCTAGCCCCTAGCTCCATCTATGTAGAGAAATTCGAACTATTTACCAGAAGAAAAAACTCTTCAAACTATTTTTAATTAAGTTATTAACTTTCGGGAAATAATTAGGGTATCCAGTAGTTTAATATTTTCCTAACTCAATTATTAGTAAAACGATTGATTAGTTATATTTTCATCTCATGCACGATGAGCTACTTGGTTGTGAATTTAAGATAAACATTTGATTTCAAGATTCAATAAGATTTATAATATTAAACTATAAGTTGAAGACTTAAAAGGGTGAAATATTTAAAATAAAAAATTCAGAAAAAACATTTATAAAAATCATGTTTTTAAAACGCTCATTCTAATAAATGAATTTTTTAGTTAAAGGTCGAAACAAAAAAATAATGTTTTCTTTTTTAAAGGTATCCAAAATTGGTCATAGATCGCCTAGCAAGATGCTTAAAAATCCATCTTAAATGTGTATTGTAAAAACTTTGGCAATTACTACAGAATTTCTTACCTTCTTTTTGATTAAAATTCTACCATGTGTTAATCTTTAAAGGATTTTCACGTCGGATTAAAATATAGTTTGATAGATATTTAAGCAAACAGCAGCCTCCTGCTGGTATGGTGCGGAAATTTGGAGAGGGGGTTGCTAGCTCAGGTGTTGCGGTTCAATATTACGAGGTCCGTCCCAAATTAGCCCTCATATTTCTTCCATACGGGACGCTAATTGTAAGGTGAACTAAACAAAACTATCTAAGCAAATAACATCTATATCCTGAAATTAAAATGTTGTATAGATTTCGAAATATTTTGTCATAAAAGAACTTATGAGCTCCAAGAAAAAGAAGAGGGGTCGCGGTGGCCTAGTGCTAAGATCCCGGCCCTGGGGCCGGAGGGCCCCAGGCTCGAGACCCGAATCCACCGAAGATCCGCCGTGTATGGGGCCCGCTGCACGCTAAATCATTCGCAGGGGCCCCCCGTTGGCGTGGCGTGGAAGCTTGAAGAGAGGGCGCCAACTCAGGCGTTGTCCTCGTCATCTGACAATGGTTCAAGATTAAGAGGTCCGTCCCAAAATAGCCCTCGTATTGTTTCAAAAACGGGACGTTAATATGACTAAACTAAACTAAACCAAAAAAAAGAAGATGAATGGTTGGAAGGGTATGCATAAGTTTCAGTGCGTGAAAATAGCATGTGATTATAACTTAAACATAGTAAATCAATATTCTGAATATAAATTCTCATTAAAAAAATATATTTTAACAAGCAATTAAGGAGTCATTAGACTGTAAAATTCGTCCTTTTTCTATTGGAAAAAAACGCAAAACTTAATAAAAAAATTCTTTGTTAATTTTCATTAAAATATATCGTGTTCATACATAATTATCTTTTTCTTTCAAAATAAAAATGTTCACTTTATAAGAGTCTCAAACTTTGATACTTCGGAAGACGGCTTAATTTGAGATTAAGCTGGTTAGATGATAAATTAATTTAACTTATTTTTTAAAATTTGTGAAATGGCTTCAAAGAAATACTAATTAATTAACTTGATACTAAATACTGATTTTTAAACAAATTAATTAACTTGAAAAGAGTTGCTAAATTTCATACATTTTGGAAAAATATTTTATCTACTAAATTAAACTAAAATTCTTACTATTATATTGTACTCCCTCCGGAAAAAGATTTAATATCCCATTCGTGTTACAATTATAATTGCAAGATATGCAGTTCCTATATATATAATAAATATTAAGTCTCTCAAATAGTTGAAGTGTATTATTTTAGGAAAATTTTACTTTTTAAATCAAGCAGTATCATGTAAATAATTAATCAGTGTCATGTGCTTATAATTATCGTGAAAGAACACTTTAAATTACGCTAGTGAAGAATATTTCCGGCAAAAAATTTCATTTATAGTATAATATTTAAATATGCAATGAATACCATCTGGTAATTATTTTGATCTTCAGTTATTTCTTGTGAAACTTTGATAGGCATTATTTGCGAAAAAAAATCATTGGAAAGATACTCAAAGTTATTTTAATAAGAAAATTTCTGCCTAATTAGTTCATTTTATCTAAGTTTAAATTGAATGAAGTTTGAATTGTTTCTACTTGAAATAAAGAAAATACGATCCAATGAATAAAAAGAAAAATTCAATTAAAATTATGATTGCATTAAAATTCTCTAAATAAAGCTATGTACAAGAAATTTTGAAAGCGAGAAAAATTTGATAACTTAAAAATATGCTAATTATTTTGTATTTAAAGATATTTATGATAATTTTTTTCACTTAAACATATATAAATATTCAGAATTTTATCAAAAATGACAAATTTCTCTTAAATTAAAGAACAAAAGTAGCGTAATTTCTCATAATTCTACAAATGAATTGGAAGGGAAAAGCATTTAATGTCCAAAGAAGGCAAATGCTTATAATAAATTTAAAAATTTAAAAACAGGCCACGCCATTAAATGATTTGATGAAACAACGAAATCGGCTAGTATTTCACTATAGCAATTAAATTTATTGTTGTAATTTAATTTAAAAAGGTTTTTACAAAATTGTTAAAATTGAGTTTTTTGAGATGCTGTAGAAATCATTTTTTGCGTGATAATACTTTTGGAAGTTACTGCGGAAAAACACCAGAATTTAGCTTATTTTTAATTAAATAAAATTATTATTAAAATTTTAAATATTGCGTCGATGTGGACAGACCAAATCTCCAAATTAATTTCGTAGTGTAGAGGGACGAGACTCATGTTTATATGGAATGCCGCTGTTGAAGAATTAATTCAATTTCAGGAACCATTTTTATTAAATGCCTAAGTTCCACGACACAGTGCATTAAAAGATACAAGACGCAAGACAGAGAATAACAACACAAGACAAGTACACAGAAAAGAAGAGAGAGAGACATCATGGGGAAAACCCGGATGACTCTAGTAGCGCCACCTACCATAAAAAGGGGAAGGTAGTGAATTGTAACCGCTACAGTAGCAAATATTGTAGGTCTAGTTGCAAAAGTCTTCCTTGTACAGCTCTCATAGTCACACACACACGTTTGCTTTTATTATTAGACTAGAAGATTTGTGCCTGTCTAAGATGGCACAAATCTTCTAGTCTACGGTATCTCAGATCTGATTGTGACAAATTTACAAACGAAAGCTGTTGAAGAAAATCTCATACAGATTGCCAGAGTGCTTAAGAAATTTAAAAAAGCATGAGAAACAGAACGAATGAATCAATCGGCACTAACTTTTCGTTTTTTCCGAGTAAAAATAATGCAAAATCCCCTAACAGAAAAAATGCATCACCAAATACAAAATAAAAAAAATGATGAATTGATGAATGCAAATCTCTAAGCAAAAGGGGCCTTTTTCAGTGCAAGAACCGTCAAGGAATATTACTAAAACCATTGGAATAGAGAGACCTCGAAATACTTGAACGCTTTCTCTTTCAAAGATAAGGAAAATTCAGTTCCCCTCTCAAAAACCGCTCCGAATCCTCCCCTGTTCCCCCGCTCTGAATTCTAAGAAAAGAAACCCCTTCCCTGTTCCCCAAAGCCTTCTGGGTGAGCTGTTAACGAAGAAAGCGCGCGCTGGCACGTAGCCACGCCCACATTCCTGAGCGTTAGAGGTCTTCTCACGGCTTTTATATTTTAGATTGCTTTTCTTTATCAGAGATTTCCTTGCGTAGCTTTTACTTTCTTCCTTGAAACTTTCGCTACTTTCTGAGTATTTAGTTAACTTCACTAATCCTTGCAATCTCGGCGTGCAAGGAGTATTTTTCTGAGAAATATCAAAAATAAACAAATGAAGTTACAGGATTGCTGATTATTTCCTAGCATTATTTGTGAAAGCGGAATATTTAAGAATTTCTTCATTCAGTAAATGTCTTTGTTTTCTTCAGCATATAAACTAAAAAACTTATAAACATTTAGGATTATCACCATCAAAATAAATGATAAAACACATTCAGCTATTCAGCAATGATTCCCAAAATAAAGATGCGTCATTTTTTTAACAATTGACTAAAAAATAGAAAATTTTGTTAAATTTTGCGGTGCTAAAAAATGGCTTATATATGGAAGATAAATTGAAAAAAATTTTTCCATCAGTTCAAATATTTTACACACAACACTTCAGGTTTTTGTAAATTGGCAATTCAAGTTTCGAAGCCAAAGACAAACGTATCACTTGATATTCACTCCGTTTACTTCCAACTTTAAGTCCATAAGAGTAAATTTATTAACAAAGCAAATTTCAGAACAGAAAGGAGAAAGACGTTTTAACAGATATTTCAGTAATTGTATTTGAAAATCTAATTTGAAGATATTTAACCACAAATTTTCAAATCTCGTTTGAATTGCTAATTGAAACCTGTAGGAAATAAAATTTTTCTGCGAAAAATTTTCTTGATGAAAAAAGATACGAAAAATTATTACGGTGGTTTTAATAAGTTTCCTAAAAGCTTCCAAAATTTTGATAAATTTAGAAGCCCTTTGGTAACTTGAAACTTTAACAAATAAACTATTGTTCCAACTTGCATTGATTAAATATGAATTACCGTTATTACATATAAATTAATTTGTATCGATTAAATGGAAATACTAAAATACCAAATAAATCATTTACCCTTAAATGATGCCCTGTAATTCAAAATTTTTCAAGACTAGAAATATAAGATTTACAAAATTTTAGATTGTACAAAAATCTCGTTTAATATTAAGACAATTACTTTTTAAATTATTTAACCATAATAATTAGATAAGAATTAATCCGTTTAGCGAAATGCATTCATATTTTGCTTTATACTTTTTGAATGAATAAAACCACTTGTCAATTGATATTTTTATATTCAAATTCATTCTGTAACTTCAAAATGGAACTAAAAATTTCAATTTTTTATATCAATCAACTAAAACTAATTTGTTTCGAAAAAATTCAATTCCATTCAAAAGGCGCTCATTCTATAAATACTCCAAATATTGCTGTCTGTAAAAATATTTTATCTTCATGCATCGAAGTCTCGTAGAGGTTAAATAATGTTTTACATATCTCAGAGCTAATATGAATTTTAAAACTGCATGGAAAGTTCCGTAAATTTAAAAATACACCGTTAACATTTTCAAAACATTCTTCATTAATAAATAAAGTTAGATCAAGTTCAAGATAAATCAAGTTAGTCCTTATTTAAAAGCAACGCAGTTTTAAGAACGATAGAATACATCTCGAAGAATTACTTGAACAAGATATTTTTTCGAAAAACATTGCTTGGATTTAAGTTTAGATAAATAAGTCTGAACGCATTCAAACATGAAGAGATATTTTTTCTTGGGTGAGATTGTTCAATTTATACTTAAAAGCAGCTAATATTTTAAGCAAATCCTACTGCTTAAAATTTACTTTATTAGGTGGAAAAGAATTAATTTTAGGGATGGAGTATAATAACGACAAAAAAAGTAAACTGCTACATTCCCTGTACGAAACATGATCTAAAAGTAATTCACAGTATCATTGGCTTTGTGTAGATAATATGGGGATAACATAAAATCTTATATACAAGAAAAGGAAGCAAGCTTTTATATATTTTTTTCTGAGTCAAAAAATACGCAAATAAAAATTAAATTTCTGTAAATACAAATTTATACCTTTGTCTTACTCAAAAGATATTTCCAGCATTTAAAAGCAATGTCTTTTGAAATATAAAAAACCCAAACACTCCCGAATAATTGCTTAAACAAACAATTTTACTTTCTTACTAGCATTGCTTTAGGCTTTAAATTTAAGTAAACGAATCTAAATGCATTTAAACTGGCATACTTTTTTTCTTTTGTAGCATTGTAGCATTTCACGTTCAAAAAATACCAAAATTTTAAACAAATCCTTACCTGTTTTAGATTTTGAGTGTTATTAGAAAGGAATAAGGCTTGGGAAAATAGGGAAAAGGGAGAAAAAAAAAGGGGAAAAAAGACCCACAGAATTTTTTCTCTATGTTACGTGATCTAAAAGTCATTCCCAGTCTCATTGAGTTGGTGTACCTAATTTGCATAAAACATTATCTCCGGACTACCAGCAAACCAAACAAAAGCTCTAAATCAACGGCACCAATCTTCAAAGAAATGCCCCAAAAATAGAAAAAAATATATCTTGAGGGAGATAAAACTAGTGCTCGTTAAAAATCCATCTTAAATTAGGTTTGCTGTTAGAAAAAGCAAGTTGCGAAACTGAAAAGTAATCTATTTAGTCCAGAGAAGCGGGAGAGCATACCAGCAAAAAAGAAAAAGGAAGAAAGATGAAAAAGAAAAGAAAAAAACCCCGAATATCATGGGCGGAGGTTTAAATTTTCCGCATTTCTTTATATTTCTCTACTGAATTTTATTATTACGTCTAACTATCTTTCATGGTGATTTCAGAATTATAGGGTGACTAATGAAATTGCTTCAAAAGCTCTTTCTGTAACAAAATAGAACCCACATAACATTGCATTTTACTTTTAATTAAGTTGCGGGATGAAAACGTTTTTCTTGCTTCAAATTTACTTTTTCTAAAGCTATTTTCACTAGAGTTTTCTTCAAAACAACTTACGCTTTTGATCAGGCCGAATATCGGCATACTAGTTGGAATCTGATATTATTACTTAACTACAGGGAAGTATAATATTTAAAAAATAATATTAGGGGATATTTTATATTCTCGAGCTCCAAAAGAACATTCAACTTATTTATT
>BGPR01053412.1:0-10411 GCA_013235015.1 Araneus ventricosus | reverse complement strand
TATTATCTCTAAAGATATGGCATATCGCGCAGAATCCACTTGAAAAAATAACGCAGTGTGATCAATTTGTGTACATATTTATCTGACATTTGCAATTACCTGACGATAAATGTCAGAATATTAAATATTTACTTATTTTGCTTTTTGTTTATGGTTTTGATAAATTATTTCTCTTCAGTTTTACAGAAAATGCAAAAAATGACAGATTTTTATCCTTATTTTTTAGCAGCGGAACTTGGATAATTCGAACGTTTTTAACGCGAATTTATCGATAATTCAAATTTTTTCGCTGGTCTCTTGAGTTTTCTATTCATATGATTTTAAAATACAGTTTATAATTCCAATTTATTTCGGTTTATTCAAAGTCAAAAACATTTCTATGTGACTTCGAATAAACCAACATTTCTTTTTATTTCTGAGGTGGTTTTCGTTAGTTAAAACGTCTGTACCTTGTGCCCTGAGTAATCGTATGTCAATAATTCATTAACCCTTTGACCTAAGAGTTCTCAAAACCTGAGTACAGTTGTATACGAAGATTTGTTTACTGATTGATCTGTGGAATGGATTCGTCCGCCCGTCCTCCCTTTTCTTCCCACTACGGGTGGTAGGAGATATGAATGGCAGGCCTTTCATCTCTCATCTCTCCCCTAAGGGTCTCTTTAATGACCAATCGCCCAACTGCCTTCTCCCCCTTTCGGAACAGCAACCGGGCGAAATCCGCCCCACTAGTATAGAAGTCGCATGGCCGGTTACGGCCGGCTTAGGGGTCAGAGTGTTAAGGCCTTAATTCGCTCGAGGATGATTCCAAGAACCGGAATATAAATAAGCAAAGTAGGCAACTGCCTAAGAGCCCAGCAACTTTGGGGGCCTTAAGAAAGGCCGCGGTGGCCTAGTGGTAAGTTCTCGGCCTTTGGGCTGGAGGGTTCCAGGCTCGAAACCCGGTTCCACTGAAGATCCGCCGTGCATGGGGCCTGTTGCACGTTGAATCATACGTAGTGGCCAAACGTCCTCCCGCTGGTGTGGTGTGGAAGTGTGAAGAGGGGGTGCCAGCGCAGTTGACGTGGTTCAAAATTACGAGGTCCGTCCCAAAATAGCTCTCGTGTTACTTCAAAACGGGACGTTAATTTAACCAAACTGAACTAAACTTGGGGATCTTAAGATTTTTTTATGTATATTTTGTGCCTTCATTTAATGTAAAGAGTCGTGCATTCGAACTCATTGAAATTAAAAACATGTATTGTAGAGGGACGAGACTCATGTTTGTATGGAATGCCGCTGTTGAAGAATTAATTCAATTTCAGGAACCATTTTTACTAGATGGCTAAGTTCCACGACACAGTACATTAAAAGGTACAAGACGCAACACAGAGAACAACACAAGACAAGCACACAGAAGAAGAAGAGAGAGCGGCATCATGGGAAAAACCCGGATGGCTCTAGTAGCGCCACCTTCATAAAAAGGAGAAGGCAGCGAATTGTAACCGCTACAATATCACTTAAACTTTAGAATATTATTCTATTAGCATTCTTTATTAATTAATTACCTTTTACAAGTTTCGCACTATATTGTTTTATAATTCTAAGCAAATATGGTGCCTTATAAAAAAATATCCAATCCTATAACTTTATTGCACTTAATTTTAATTAAAAAAGTTTCGCAATATTGTTCACTATTATGTTTAAAATTGCTATTAAATTTTAATTTTGAATTTTTTTTAAACATGAGATATTGAAACCAACTCTTGTGAAAGTGGCTCGCAATTAATTTTTTTTGTATCTCAGTTTGTAAAAATTTGCTCCTTGAACTTTCTTGAAGATAAATTAAATTAAAATCTATAAAAGATACCAGGTATGAAAGTTGAAGAGGGAAAAAAGATGCTCCTACTTGCATTGCCTAAGGGCACCTAGAGGGCTTAATCCGGTACTGATGTTTCAGCATCAACCGGATTTCCAATATATTCCATCAAAAAAAATTAAATTATTAATTAATTATTAAAATTATAATTTTTTTAATTCAATAAATTTTGAATTAAACTTATCACTTCATTAAAATTACTTACTTATTGATAATTAATTATATATAAATTATTGACACTATTAAAAACTAAAAATAAATTTCTACAGCTATTTTTAGTTTAAAAATTGCTTTCTCTTGCTGTATGTATTTTAATCCCAGATTTCTTCATTCGAATTTTTGAATAAGGAAAATGAATAAATAATGAATGATAAATAAAAAAATATTGTAGATGAATTTGAATTTTTTGTATTCGAAATTATTTTTTCGACAGTTTTTACTCACAGATATTGAAAAGTCTGAACGAAAGTGCTTTCAAATTTTCTGCAACCCCAAGATTATTCTATACGATCCTATTCAAGATCGTGAAATAAAAACAATAACAAACTCGGGTCACTTCAAAGAACATAGTCTCTTAAAGAATATAAAATGCAGTGGTTTTAGTGTTACATGTGTTACCAACTCAGAATGAAATGTAGGAAATTTGATGAACATAAGTTCTTAAAGAGTGACTGTTAGGGATGGAGAAAACCTACCGATTTAAACTGAAAACGGTTTTTTTTTCTGCTTCGTATAACCGGTTTTTTCGGCTATTTTTTGCCCCATTTCATTTCTTTTAAAATCCAAAAACCTGAAAAAAAACCGAGTCGGAAGATAGGGCTAATTTTAGGTTCGACTAGACTAAAATTTACCAAGTTATAAAGCTTTGAATTTCATCATCTTAGACCAATCACCGACAACAGCTTCCTCGAGGCGTCTGTTGGTTGGCGGATTACTGAAATAGTCTTTATGAACAGATAAATATTGGCCAATGGATTTATTTCCTGCAAAAGCCATACTAATAAAAATTTTGTCTGCAAACGGCGTCTGTTTTGTGTAGCCAAAAAATATTTATCTTTAGTCGGAAGTTCTGTGGCGTCAGAAAGGGTAGTATCTATGTTGAATGATGTTGTTTCTGATGACAGGTGTCGACTCACGGATCAACACATTGCTGAAAGAGTCTTTATGAGCAGATTACATGATAAATATTGGCCAATTTCTTGTGAGAACAATATTAATAAAAAATTGTGTCTATAATACATACTTATTACAATAATTACTCATTTATTATTATTACATATTGTATTAATTACTTATCTATAATCATTACTTATTACATTAATTAATTATTGTATTAATACTTACTTATTGTATATTATTATTGATAAAAAATTCTGTCCACAAACGACGCTTTTTAAAAAAAAAAAAAAAAAAAACCGGATTTTTCAAAACCCGATTTAATCGAAAACCGTTTTTTTTTTTTTTTTTGCAATAACTGCCACCCTAGTATCAGTAGCTCCATCTACGAAAAGTGCACAGCACTAACTGCCCTTCTAAGCTTAAAAGCGGATCTCAGTTTCAAAAAATTTGTCCAAAATAAACGTTTACTTTTTTTAAAAAAAATTACGGTGATTTTCAAACCCGGTTTAATCTGAAAACCGTTTGCAATAACCGCCATCCCTAGTATCAGTAGCTGCATCTACAATGAAAGCGCTACAGCACTAATCCTGCCCTTCTAAGCTTAAAAAAGTATCTCTTAGTTTCTGTTGTCCAAAACGTTATTTTTTTTAAAAAAAAAAATAATAAACTCGGATTTTTCAAAACCCGGTTTAATTGAAACTGTTTTGTTGTTGAATAACGCCATCCCTAGTATCAGTAGCCTATCTACAATGAAAAGCGCTACAGCACTAATCTAACTGCCCTTCTGCTTAAAAGCGTATCTCAGTTTCAAAATTTGTCCAAAACGTTACTTTTTAATTAAAATACATAAACCGGATTTTTCAAAACCCGGTTTAATCGAAACCGTTTTTTTTTTGTTGCAATCGCCATCCCTAGTATCAGCTGATCTACAATGAAAAGCGCTACAGCACTAATCAACTGCCCTTCTAAGCTTAAAAAAGCGACTTCAGTTTCAAATTCTGTCCAAAAAGTTACTTTTTTTAAAAAATACATAAACTGATTTTTCTACCGTTATTTTAGGTTTTAACCCATCAGAGAATTGGAGGTAAAACCGGTTTAATCGAAAACCGATTTTTTTTTTTGCAATTCCTCCATCCCTAGTATCTGCTCATTACAATGAAAAGCGCTACAGCACTAATCAACTTGCCCTTCTGCTTAAAAGCGACCAGTTTCAAAATTCTTGTCCACAAACGTTACTTTTTTAAAAAAAATACATAAACGGATTTTTCAAAACCCGGTTTAATGAAAACCGTTTTTTTTTTTTTTGCTCAATAACGCCATCCCTAGTATCAGTAGCTGCATCTACAATGAAAGCAAGCACTAATCAACTGCCCTCTTCTAAGCTTTAAAAGCGTATCTCATGTTCAAAATTCTTGTCCAAAGTATTTTTTTTTAAAAAATACATAAACTGGATTTTTCAAACCGGTTTAATCGAAAACCGTTTTTGTTGTTGCAAATAACCACCATCCCTAGTATCAGTAGCTGATCTACAATGAAAAGCGCTACAGCACTAATTAACTGCCCTTCTGCTTAAAAGCGTATTCTGTTCAAAATTTGTCCAAAAACGCTTTTTTTGAAAAAATATATAAACCGTGGATTTTTTTCAAAACCCGGTTTAATCGAAAACCGTTTTTTTTTGTTGCAATAACCGCCATCCCTAGTATCAGTAGCTGGCCTACAATGAAAAGGCTACAGCACTAATCAACTGCCCTTTCTGGTGCTGCACTGCTTCAAAATCTTATCCAAAAGTTATTTTTTAAAAAAATACGATTTTCATCACCTGAGTTATTTTGATGGTTTTGACCCATCAGGAGAATTGATAAAACCGTTTAATCGAAACTTTTTTTATTTTTGCAATGTCCTCCATCCCTAGTATCAGTAGCTGCATTTACTACAATGAAAAGCACTACAGCACTAATCAACTGCCATCCTAAGCTTAAAAGGCGTATCTCAGTTTTCAGATTTTTCCTACTTATTAATGTTTGTGAGCAGCTCACAATTTTTTTTTTCTTTAGTGGTTTTCTACTATATTTTTAATAAGATGCTGCCTTTTTGCTTAGGAATAATGTTGGGCAGCTCACAATCATTACTAAGTAGGAAAAATCTGAAAATTAATGAGATGATTAATGAAAGTTAATGAATTAAAAAAATGAGATGCTGCTTAGGAGGGCAGTAGAGACAGCCGCCACTTTTCTACCTGAAATCTGAGATAAGATCAGCTTCTTTAAGCATCTGGCAAGACAACTCGGAAAACGGAGAAACTGGCCGCAGTACACACAATATAGTGCCTAGGAAGAAGTCACTAGGATGGAATAGAGAAGAGCTAATGTTCGTTACAGGACACGGGCCCTTCCCTTCATACCTTCATCGATTCAATCTTCGAACACATGACAACTGCTCGTGCGGAGAAAAAGGAGATCCAATGCACTATGCCACAAAATGTCGGTTTACCCTCTCCTGGCATTTCCAAACTCCTACAGTGCCACTTAAATTATAGTGGTTGAAAAACATTCGCACGAATAACTTATCAAGAACCCGACTTCGACTCCTAATGCGCTTCATATGTGATGAGAACTATCTCATTGTAGAGGATAATCATTGAGCTCGCACCCACCCAGACTGACACACACTTCCGGCTACTTAAGACTCTTCTTTTTTTAATGCCTGATACCCTGTATATAAATAGAAAATATTATTTTCTCTGACGGTTTAGAAATTAGCTATTGATCACGATAAGTATGGACGCCCTGTATATAAAAAGAAAATATTATTATCTCTAACGGTTTAGAAATTAGCTATTGATCACGATAAGTGCGGACACCCTGTATATAAAAAGAAAATATTATTATCTCTAACGGTTTAGAAATTAGCTATTGATCGCGATAAGTGGGGACACCCTGTATATAAAAAGAAAATATAATAATTGTCAAAACGTTCGACCTCGAAATTTTGAGGTCCATGTTTCAGAGCTCCCGGAGTCTTCGGCCGCCCCCCCCCCCCCCACCTTAAAATGACTGGGAATTGTGTCTTCTGTCCTCGTGTATCTGAAGATAATAATTTAAAAACCGAACCAGCTGAAGGAATGAAATTCAGTGCAAAGTCTTAAAACCAAAATTATTGATCCGTGTGAAATTTTAGACGAAATCCATCAAATCTGCTTGCTAATCCATGTGCATCTTCGTGTAATTTGATACTCATAAAAGCATAAAGGAAAAAGATTTTGATCCTTTCGCTCGAAATAGAACAAGAAAAGCAGATTTCTATTTTAAGTAGGGATTTTTTATACAGTAGAATTCCCCCGCTAATCCGAACTAATTGCGACCGGTGCCTGTTCGGATTACAAAAAATTCGGATTATCCGAAATTCAGATAAAAATAGAAAAGAAAAAGATGTGTGCTATAAAAAATGTAAGTTATAAGTACTCAATACTAATATCTCTTGAATTCTTTTATTCAAAAGCAATAGAAAGAGAATATGTCTCCCCTTTTCATTAGAATACTGGATGTGCTCCTGTATGAAGTGACCTTATCTTTGAATTATCGCATTAGTTTCTTCAATGTGTACAAAATTATGTATGCTGAAAAAGTACTTTTTTGCTTTTAGTATGTATATTTAAATCTTTTCAGGTAATATTTTCAATTACATATAATTTTCGAAAATAAAATCGTTTCGAATTAGCGGGGTTCTGCTGTATATTTATCCTACAATTGCATTTATTTCTACTTTACACTTCTTGAATTTATTAATGTGTCAGCCGCAATTGTCTAAATATTTATATACGAAATTGGAACTCAGCAATAATAATTGAAAAAAATTAATTTTAAAATTATTTTCTTAATTTATATTAATTAAAAATTTGTAATTTTTAATTAAAATATCTTTATTAAAAATAAGCTTCATCAAGTCAAAACTGCAATAATAATTAATTGACTAATTATTAAAATACTCAAGATGAATTAGAACCGGCATAATTTGTGAATTAACACATCCTCTAGTACTTTAAATTCTACACTGCTTATAATCTCCTTTTCATTGTAAATTTTGTTTATTGAAGTTCTGAACAGTCTATAGCCTGTTATATCATGCTTCCGAGTAGTAAGTTCAAATGTACGAAATCTGTTAATCCGAACCTTCCATAAAAATTTTCTATTTTATAAATAACTAGCAGTACGCGCATGGCATTGCCCGTGGAATCAGGACTGCAACAAAATGTAAAAAACGCCCACAATTATATGAAAAAGTTTTGAAAGAAAATCAAAACAAAAGATACACATTGATGATTTTCCCGCTTATTTTTTTCGCGACAATGACATTTTATCTGTAAATTCGAATCCATTCAAATTCTAATTAAAATTTTAGAAGAAGGTCTTCTCCAAGATGCACATTCCCACCAACCAAAGTAAGTTGGGCCAAATTTTGTAGCTCTGGGTCCAGTGGTCTGCCCTGTAGAGCGCCGACACACTCCTTTATTATTAGTAGAGATAATCAACGTAGTAATTATATATAATAACCGGTCATTATATATAACTAGCAGTACGCGCACGGCGTTGCCCGTGTAATCAGGACTTCAACAAAATGAAGTGAAAAAAAGAAAAAAACTCCCACAATGACACGAAAAAGTTTTGAAAATAAAATCAAAACAAAAGATGCATATTATTGATTTTATTTTTCTTCGCGATAATGACATTTTAACAGTAGGAAAACAGTACAGAGTACGTTAATCCAAAACAGTATTAAAAAATTGCAACTTGAAAATCATTATTATACAGCAAGCAAAATGTGCGAGACAAATAAACACGTTAAGATACTGCTGAAAATAATAATCGAAGTCATTCAGTTGAAGGTTATGACGTATCCTTCGCTCCGCACCGTCAGCCAAAAATGCATGTTGAGAAGGCTCCGGAGAAACTTCTGCTGGAGAATGCTTTCTAGAGAAAAATATCTTTCAACTGACCAAGAAAAAATTAACTGAAAAAAAATGGGAAAATATATTTTAACCATTATTGTTTTAAATCCGACAGAACCGTTCCAGTTTTAAGCTGAAAAAATTGAAAATAATATTGTTATTAGAACGTCGGATGCAACAAACTTAAAAACAAAAGTAATATTTCTATTACAAAACTGACTACTTTTTTTAAAATTTCTGGAAATTCAGTAAATTACGTTTGAAGCTCAAAACAAATTCCATTAGAAAGAAAATTGTTTGTTCTGTCTGATGGTGTATCAATTTTTTTCGAACTAAAATCAGAAACGATACTGTGGACAAAAAAGTTTCAAAAATCACCCAAAAGAGCACAAAACATTAAATAAAAAATTATAGATTAAATTTTAAAATTCGGGCTTCGAGGTGCATTAAGTCACCTTTACGACTACCTGTTTACCAAATTTCATGGCTGTGAGTGCGATAGATTCGTCGCACGCACACACACACACGCGCATTTCCTTTTATAAGTACTGTCGGAAACCACCAGGGACTGAAATTAACTGAAGAGAACTTTCCTTCCCCGCCACCAGGGGTTTTGTTTTACCTTGCTTTCTCTTGGTTTTAGCGGCCAACTTTGCTACGCGCGTTTTTGTAATCCCCTTTTTCTAACTTTTGTAAATGTAAAATTAATCATGTAAACTTAATCATTATTAAATATTTTCATTCTTAAAGATTTACTCCCTGACTTCATACCTGCCACATAATAAAGAGATTTCAGATTAGATTAAAGGCACTCCACTATGAAGAAATCCTGATACGACCAAAACAAAGGTAAGCGTTAGTTACCTATAATTTAAAGATGTTTTGATCGTAATATTAAGTGGCATCCCTGTCGGCATAATGGTGTGGTTTATTTAATTTAGAGCTGAAAAAATATAGATTAGAATTTGAACTGATTTATTATTGAATTTATATATTATTGAATTTTACTGAATATAAATTCCGAACAGTTCAATTTTAAAAATGGATGATAAAAGTGGCAGGTTAAAAAAGAAACGGGGAGTAACAAGAACATCTGTTACTAAAATTTGTAAAGCTATTGAAACAGAATTAACGAAAACAGATGTAAATGTCGACGCATTAGAGGAAATGTTAGAACAGCTTGCTGTTGAGTCAAACGAATTAAAGAATCTAGATTCACAAATAGAAGAATTCGTTTCCGATGACAAGTTAGAAAAAGAAGTGAAAGAAGTAGCAGAATACACCCAAAAAATTATAACTTGGAAATTTAGAGCGACAAAAAAAATACGCGAACGGACAAAAAATGTTGATTCGTTGAATGTTCCAAGTTCCTGTTATAAAGAATCATCATCGAACATTAAATTGCCAAAACTTTCGATATCTAAATTCTACGGGCAATCAAGTTTATGGCTTTCATTTTGGAACTCTTGTGAATCAGCCATACACGAAAATGATTCATTAAGTGAAGTCAGTAAATTTAATTACTTAAAAGCCCATCTAGGTGGTTCTGCCCTTAGTACTATAGAAGGATTTGCGTTAACACCAGAAAATTATGAAATCGCCATAAAATTACTTAAAGAACGCTTTGGAAGATCAGATGTTCTCATTAATACTCATTTGAATAATTTACTGCGTATCTTCCCATTAAAGAACTCGGATGATATTGTATCATTCCGAAAAATGTTTGATAATATACAGACAGAAATACGATCTCTTGAATCTCTTAATGTTTTGAAAGAAACATATCAAAATCTTCTTTGCCCCCTCCTGCTAAAATGCCTTCCCCCCGATCTAGTTTTAGAATATAATAAAAGCATGAAATCGGATAAATATGAAATAAATGAATTGGTCGACTTCCTGTCAATTCAGCTAAAAGCAAAAGAACGATCGTTAATGTATGCTTCTCCTGTAAGTTCGAAAAAAAGAAAAGTATTCATATCCGCGCTATGACTCATCGAGCGAAAAAATAAACAATTCCAGATGTTTTTCTTCAAAGAGATTTAGCAGTTCAGATTTGATCAGTTCTGAAATAAAAACAAAAACAAATGCTTGCATATTCTGCAATGAATTCCATGCTGTTGGTGATTGTAATTACGCACTTTCTTTAAGTTTGGAACAACGAAAAAAAAAATACTGTCTAAAAAGGCTGCGTGTTTTATTTGTGCAAAGCCATTTCATCTTGCTAAATTTTGTAAGTCAAAAATAGTTTGTACTCTGTGTGGTAAAAGACATCTATCCATATTATGCAATCAAGATAATTCTGTTCTGAAAAATAATACCCATTTGAATGAAAATAAGGATGACAATAATCTTTTAAATGAAAATTTCACGTTGGCGAACAATTTATGTTCCAGTGAGGTTTATCTGCAGACTTTAATTGTTAGCGTCGAAAATATATAATGATTTAAAACACTATGTTAGATCGATCATTGACCTTGGGAGCCAAAGGTCGT
>BGPR01053411.1:0-10411 GCA_013235015.1 Araneus ventricosus | reverse complement strand
CGTAAAATGAAGAACGCAATTAAAGCACAATAACGTTTCTTCAGGGGAAAAAGTTATTGTGATTTGCTAAAATATAAAAACTTTGACATTTTCTTGCAATCAGTTAAACCCTAAGGCCTAAAACACTGATTTCCATCCCTAATGTCAAACCAAAAACAGAGGGAGGAGTTTCGAATAATTAAAACCAAAAGCACGATGTGATATAACATTAGAGAAAAGTAAGAATAAATTTTACGTACCAGAAGGTCGGATGTTGAGCGGATGGATGTGCAAAGGAACGGTCGGATGTTCCCACCTGAAGAAACGCTATTGTGTTTTAACCGCGTTCTTCATTTTACGACTTATAACTCCATCATTTTACGATTTATACTCTATCTACCACAGCGTTTTTGGAATTGCAGATTTTAGCGCATCCACTGCTTATGTGATATATATATATATAAAGAGGCAAAACATAATAGAAAAACAATAAAATAAAATAACAAACATTCATATCAAATTCGAAAAGATATGAAAGAACGAATTGAAAGTATATCCGAGTGTATATATATATATTTGTGGAATTTTGGATTAATAGTGATGTAATGATGTAAGGGAAGCTTAAATTATAATTCTTGATCTTGAAGAATTTATAGAAAGAGAGAATTTTTTTAAAAATTGCAAAAATGAAATTATTTGCTCTGCTTTGGAAGAGCATTAGCCAGGTTAAATTGACTTTGTTGTACAAACCATCCCTGTTACTAAAATTGTTGAAAAAACTTAAAGGGTAATTTACCATAAAATGAAAGAATATATATATATATATATATATATATGATACTTTGAAAACATGCGGTCTCCTATACGAAGCGAAGCATTCAGTTCTGTGCCTTCTTCCATGCTGTTTGCATCTTCCCATTTTACGGTATGTACATATTTAATTCTTGGTCAATTTTATTTGGCTTTTTGTATATCCTATATATATATATATATATATATATATATATATATATATATATATATTAATAGAAGAAAACATTAAAAACACGTTGTAAAAGAAAAACCAAAATAATAATAAAAAGGAACAAAAACGCCAACGTCCGGGACGCGTCATCAGCAAGGGAAATCTCGAACGGACGCAAGCAAAAAATTCGGTATTTTCTGAACACAAAACTCTAGCAATAAAGCCAAAAAGAGTTTGTTTCCCCGTAACACCGAAACAAAAACCAAAGTTTGAAAAATAGCAAAAAGCCCAAGTCCAATTAAGAAAAAAATAAAAATATAATAAAAGTCCAAGTCCATTAGAAACAAAACATATTAAACCCAACCCCAAAACCAATAAAACAAAACAAAAAAGAAGAAAAAGGTGTCGAAACTCACCCAAAAATCCACAATTAAAGAGACAATGCAGAACCACGCGGCACGAACTGTCGTTTAAAAGTGCTGACGTGACAACGGTTGAAGTGGTTGACAGTTAACTTTTAACGTCACAAGTTTTGGAAAATGTTTTACTAGGAGTGAGGAGTGAAGAGTCTTAGAGACCTTTTGTTGTCAGTGAGGTCTTGGGAGCTTTTCTACGATTATCAGTAGATAAGTAAACGAGAGACAAATAAACCAAAATGAGACTAACTGTAAAATAGATCAGAGGCAAATAGAATAAAGGCAAAAATAGGCAGGTTTTTTTTTCTTTTTTTTTACAGAACGCTGTGGAATAAAGGTAAAAAAAGAGAAATGGGAATTTTATTGGAATTAAGATTGTATTTGAAGAGTTCGATTTGTTTTTTCTATGATTCTGAATTGTTACAAATATTTTTAATCCTTAGTAATTGATGTAATATTGTGTTTTTAAAGATCTTAATAGAGATATTAGAATTCCAAAAATTGAACCTATTAACATTAAATTTAAATTCATTTCTTTTGTCGTAGATGCTTAAATTTAATTCGTTTTGAAAATCAATATCAAGATCAAGAAAAATAGCTTTAATAGTATTATCGTTAGTTTTTGTTAATTTTAATTCTTCAGGATAAATATTCCCACTAACTGTAGAGAAATCTTTAAAATTAAAAATCAGGATGTCATCTATATATCTAAAAGCTGAATTTAAACTTAAAACTGTATCTTTTTCGTAAAAGTGAAGAAATAGATTTGCAATTAAAGAAGAAAAACAAGACCCCTGTGGAATTCCTTTAATCTGTAAGAAAATATTTTCGCCATTCGTGATGAAATTGTTGAAGATGCATAAATTAATAATGTTTAACCAATACGCTTCTGTGCAATTTAGCAAGTTTTTCAAGTCATAGTAATAATGCATTAAAACTTCTTTTAATTTATTAAGTGGGATGCTAGTGAACAGGTCCTGAAAGTCATATGTCTCAATATATGTAATTACATTGTTTTTTGCAAAATCAATCACTTTAGTATTATTTTTAATAATCCATGTAAAATTTTCTTCTTCTATAAAACTTAGAATAATATTAAGGTACTTAGAGAATGATTCTCCGGCTTTTTTCATGTATGTATTTGTTCCACAAGTGATAAATCTGAACTTGATAGGTTGTTTGTGGAATTTTGGATAGATTGTAATATATGGAAGGGTCATATTATTGTTTATGCAATTAATTCTTTTATTTAAAGCACGGATTTTTTTCTGTACAGTGGTGCTATTAGATTTATATAATTTAAATGTTTCAGAGGTTTTCAGTTCCTTATCCAAGAGTTCAAGATATAATTGTTTACAAATAATTGAGAAATTGCCTGAAGCTTTATCGATAGGAGTTAGAATGAAAAGTTTCTGTATTTCTTTGATTTTTTTATTGTTTTTAAGGAATAATAACTGTAATTTTTATAGAAATTATAGAAATTCTTATTGATAAAGTCCTTAAATTTGAAATAATAATGCGATTTCCATATATATATATATATATATAAGAAGCAAAACATAATAGAAAAACAATAAAATAAAGTAAAACAACAAACTTTCATATCAAATTCGAAAAGATATGATAAAACGAATAACGTATCAAGAACTAAAAGGAATTGAAGACGATTTTAATAAGAACTTTAACTACAGACAGGTAAAAAACTTCATGCTCTCTACTAAAAACAAATTCTGACTGCCAAATCGCAGAACAAACATCCAAGAAAAACAATACTTTACATGACTATCAACTTTAAAAATCCACTTTACGACCAATTTAAATTCAATGCAGTACTCTAAGAATTTACGGATCTTTTTCCAATAAAAAAATATAGAAATTAATAAATGCTTTAATTATGATACAAATATCGGTAGAAAAATCTTCAACTCCAATTCCTTTTGTAAAGACGTTAGGACCAATAGAAATAACATTCAATGCCTTTGCAATAGAGAAGAATAATATTAAAAACATAGATCCCTTCCATAAACACATTTTAACCGGTAACCTAGGCATTATTGACAATAAAGAACTAAGGGAACTAATGATCAAAGAAACAAAATTCCGTCCTATCTTCAAAATCTCCATAAAAAAACATTTTCAAAAGTTTTCTCAATGATTTGGATAATTTTTGCCCAAAACTTGTCGCCAAATTCGATATGCCAGTACAATTTTTCTTGATTTATGCCTAGACTACCAGAATGACTTAAAAATTGACATTCACGACAAGAGAAACGAATTCAAATTTAACGTTAATAAATTTATTTTTTGGAACTCTGATATCTCATATAAAATCTACAGAAACACAATTATCAATCAACTTATAAGAATCAACAAAATATGCAATAACACTAATTCTGCCCAAAAGCAAATCATGCACTAAAGAAATAGTCTCAAGATTAATAAAATTCCCTCCTCACTTTACGAACCTCTGATTAATGGATTTAAGATGTAAATAAAAGATTGCTTATCAGAGCTATGTCGACGCGAAGTATAATCTTCGTTGTAGGGTCACTCAAGTCGATAAGGTCTGATATTTTACCTCGAAAATGCATATTTCAGACATTTTTCACTGGTTTTTTCATACTGATTTCTTTCACTATTTCTCTACACTTTCTATCGTTATATCTTTTCTATTTAATATTCATTGTTCTAAGCATACTACATTTACCTGGCAATAGTCAAAGTTAAACGCGAAACTTGTAACTCGATACCTTGTTTACACCCATTCAACGCCGAACTGCACCGTGACCCTCCGCAAACACTGCTAAGTCAGCATCCGTCCTTCTGGGACGTCAAATTTATTCTTACATTGCTCTAATGTTATATCACATCGTACTTTTGGTTTCAATTTTTCAGAACTCCTCTCTCTGATTCTGGTTTGACATTAGGGATGAAAATCAGTGTCTTAGGCCTTACGACGTAACTGATTGCAAGAAAATGTCACACTTTTTTATATTTTAGCAATTCACAATAACTTCATCCCCTGAAGAAACGTTATTGTGCTTTAATTGCGATTTTGATTTTACGATTTATACTCTGTCATTCCACGATTTGTACTCTCTATCATTTTCAGATTTATACTCTCTCTCTCTCTCATGTATCAAAACAAACTAGAAACAAAAGACAAAAATTCAAATACATGCAAGAAACAGAGGACGAAAAAGAAGACAAAAATTTTAATAAGAAGAAAAATATCATGGCGAGCTGCTCGTCAGGAAGCGGGAAGCCCGCTATGATATTAATAAGTGCTATTTTGCTGCTAACGACATACGGAAAACGTAAAAATTTTGTCGCTATCCCCTCAAAAGCACAAGACAACTAAAAATGGAAAAATTCTGGAATTAAAGACAAACACAATGAAGATGATTTAAAAAATCGAAAGCAAAAAATCCGAATACATAAGACCTAGATAAAAAAAATAATACAATAATAGTCACAAAACAATAAAACTTTACGATATATATATATAAATTTTGTTGTTCATTGTCTTTGTATTCATACACAACGTAATTTTTCTCTTTTCATTTATATGTGAGAGAATTATTTTTTAATATAGTCAACTTACATCTATAATAAACAGGATAGGCCTCACATGATCTCTAGAGACGGAGATATAAAGTGATTTTATGACTTTAAGCTTTGAATGTTTGTTAGCAAAAATAATTTATGGAGTCATTTTGATTTCATAATTTCAGTTCACATTTCTAATTAAATATAGGTACTGAAAGAAATTACTTTTCATTTATCATCTAATAAAGCTTCACTGCTCTATTTTGTATTCTTATTTGTATGAATAAATTTAGGAAAAATTGGGACCCTTCTGAAATTTTTCGGGTGTGATCGGAGCGCAGAAAATGGCTTGGGGCGTAAAAAGAATTCTTGTTGTGCATAATCATAATGTTCTGAAAACCATTTCAAGTTCATGTTTTGTGAAGATATCTTCGCGTACTTCCCTGACAATTTTCAATAACAGAACTGTAATGTGTTATACGAATTTTGGTTTCCATTTTAAAAGCCTCGTAAGCAGCCTAGCTTCTTTAAAGCCTATTTACTGTCCTAAAATCTGATTAGCCATTCATTCTCAAAGTAAAAAACACTTGACTGACTTTGCATGATACATAATTTTCCATATTCTCATTCGAAACAATTTGTCTTCCTTTGTTGAAATTTCCTTTAACTTACCTGATTCAAACGACGAGATCTCACGTAATGACCATTTGTCACTCGTTCGCTGAAGAACAGAACTGCATTAAGTCGAGGAAGTCTCTTTATTTTTTTCCTTCTTTGCTTTTTCCCAACCCTCTGTGTTTGCGTCTGGTCACTCACGCCTCGCAGCACAGAACACCCTCGACTGTACCCCGTCTTTACACAACATCATAATAACCATCCTGTCCCCCTTGTATCCGGCGATAGTAAGTGATTTCAGTTTCAGAGGTCGTACATGAGCCGACACAAAACATCACGCTTTTATTCTATATAATAACAACAGGCCGAGATCTTCCGTGAGATAAGGGAAATCCATTTGTACAGCCGAGATCTATTTATGAGGCTTGAAGTGTCTTCCGCTTCATAATGCGCCCCATGCAAGAACATTCGAAAAAAGGGATGGTCCTTGCATTTGTGGGCACAGCAATCGCTGTTCTTAGGAGAATGAGCTGTAAAACGATTGTTAGCCGTCGCCGCCCCTCGGCAGGCATTCACTCGGCATGTTATTAAAAACAGCTGAACCCGAGCATGAAGACTGCTGTTGCAGACTTGAAAAAACACTGTTGTCACCTATATATGTTTTTGAATTAAATATTTTTGAAAACATTTGCTTAATGTTTCGTGAGCAGGTGCATGTCCATGCATTTAAGACAAATGGTGTCCTTATATTGTTTTTCATGAGACATTTCAAGTTACATTACATACAGTTTTATTGTTTTTCATGAGACATTTCAAGCAAGCCGAGTGAATATCTGCCGCCCCTCGGCAGGTATTCACTCGGCCTGTTATTAAAAACAGCTGAACCCGAGCATGAAGACTGCTGTTGCAGACTTGAAAAAACACTGTTGTCACCTATATATGTTTTTGAATTAAATATTTTTGAAAATATTTGCTTAATCTGTCGTGAGCAGATACATGTCCATGCATTTAAGACAAATGGTGTCCTTATATTGTTTTTCATGAGACATTTCAAGTTACATTACATACAGTTTTATTGTTTTTCATGAGACATTTCAAGCAAGCCGAGTGAATACCTGCCGCCCCTCGGCAGGTATTCACTCGGCCTGTTATTAAAAACAGCTGAACCCGAGCATGAAGACTGCTGTTGCAGACTTGAAAAAACACTGTTGTCACCTATATATGTTTTTGAATTAAATATTTTTGAAAACATTTGCTTAATGTTTCGTGAGCAGATACATGTCCATGCATTTAAGACAAATGGTGTCCTTATATTGTTTTTCATGAGACATTTCAAGTTAAGATTCACACGCTTAAAGTCGGAGTAAAGGATTGAGTGTCTGTTAGTGGATTATAAATGCCCTGAATCAGCTGGTGCTAGGTCTGCTATTAAAAAATGCTGAACTTCAGCATGATGAATGCTTTAGCTGTCAAATAAAAAAATCTTGCTGACACCTATTTATTTTTTAGTTGGGCATTTTGACAAATATTCGGTCACTGTATCATTTATAGATACACCGTATCCACGAATTTAAGACGAATGGTATCTGTATATTGCTTTTCGTAGGATAATTCATACTAAGATACACTCGCTTTAGGTAAGAGAGAAGCAATGAGAGTCGGTTTGTGAGTTGAAAATGTTGTTAATTAGGCAATTAAAATCAACTGCTCTTTAACAAGAATAATATTCTTGATGCCAGGTAAAAAAAATAGTGTTGCTACCGTTTTTCATTGGACTGTTATTTTTAGCAAACATTCTTTGACTGGGTCTTTTGCATAATCATACATGAATTTAAACGTTATTTTTATTGGTTCTGTCTAAATAAATTATTGATGAAAAAATTCAACATATGATGCACATATTTAAAATTAGGTCAAACGGGTCAGTACCAGTACAATCACTCAAGAGATTTCTCTAGAAGTGCGTAGTTACAGGGGATTGCATATACAGTGGCGTAGAAAGAGGAAATGGCACAAAAAGCATGGTATTTTCTTGTCCCCATGTTTCATACTTGTATTTAAACTTAAAATAAATATGCTAATATTTTGCCTCCAAAAACTGATGAGTGGGATTTGGTGGTGTCTATACCCTTCTTTGCCCCTCCCCCAACTGTATGTGAGGGAAAACAAAATACAGCATCCATTCAACTGGAAAAGGAAACATCATATTCTATAACCAAAAAACAATACGACGGAAAATGCTTGTTACTAAACAAAATAGAAATGATATTATCAGGAAAAACAACATGCTATTCCAACAGGTGCGTTTAGGTTACAATCCCTTTTGTGAAATGAAGATATTCAAACGAAAAACTAATAAAAACAGTAAGAGGTTAAAAAGAACAAAACTAATATTAAAGTATATGCAACCATAATCAAGATTTCTTCAGGGACAAGATTGACTAACTCACTGAAAGTGGTGTTTTCTTTATTGAGTCATGAATGAAGAGCTCAAGAGAGCTGAGCTTTTCCTGAAAATCACTATATCTGTAAGTCAAAAAAATTACTAATTCCAAATAATATATCCTATCTGGCCAGGTAGGAATTATTATTACTAGAATATTAGTCTATTCATTATTATGTGCAGATTATTACTCATAATGTATGAAAAATTTGGCCTACGAAAACCTTAGTTATTTCTAGCTGGGAGAAGAATAAAGTTTAAATAATCTGCTTTAAAGTAGCATTCAAATTACTAAAATGGTAATACTAAATGTATCCTTATAAGGATATTAATCCTGCAGAAGGAGAAGTTTTGATATCCCCTGTTTTCATTGGGTGCGTCTGAAAATATTTTACACGTTTATTGGTAATTTATTTTATAAAAAAATTGTACCAAACACAATTCCTTAAAAGTTTTAATTTTTATTCATCTCTTTTCCTTACCCTAACCACGGAAAATCTTTCTTCTAGAAAAGTGGTTCTTGGAAAGAACCAGCATTTTCTTTGAAACAATACTTTACTCTGAATATTTATTGGTAAATTTTAGATTGCACTGATTCTATAGATAATAACGGGATTGATACTTAAAGTCAGAATTGCCGATTTTATGCAATGAATACATAAAAAAATGCATCTAAATAACGAAAGTTGCTTCCGCACAGAACACCGCCACCTAGCGATGGCCATAAGAAATGGATGTGCGGCTCCAAGAGCGGGTGAGGGGGAACGGAGAGTGATGTATTTGATCGTTTGGTGTGGTGAAGGGAACCCGATAACCCCCCAGGATCATCCTCCCCTCACCCCCAGGGATGGAGGGACTGTCATTGCGAGACAGAGATAAGAAGGTCTATATTGGCCACATTGCCTCTTTTTCCACTTCACCTCTTCGACCTCACCCGGGCTCTCTTACTATTAAAGAGATACGATAATCGGGCACGGAGGTACACAACCGCCCGATGGCTTCATAAAAGTGCTTTGACGCAGGAGCAGAGATATGGACAACCATGTACTGTAATTATCTGCTCTGCGTGGATTTTAAAATTTATTATTGGTGATTCACGAATCATCCAATAACACTGTACAACATGAAAAATGTCCTTTAGATGAAAATATGTGTTTCTCGTACATTTTTGGCTGAAAATAACGAATCCGTAATTATTTTTTGTTTACCACGCACCATTTTTCCAAAAATCCACAAAAAGCCACATCCGTAAAAAGTGGCCTCCAAGAAAAAAATTCATTCCTGGCACCAAAAACATATCGCATGAACCACTTGTGAATCCGCAATGTGTCTTTCTTCCACCATTGCACCTTAAACTCGGTTTGATGAAAATATTTGTAAAAGCTCTGGACAGAGAAGGAATGGCTTTCTTGCATCTCAGGAACTATTTAAAACATTTAAGTGAGGCAAAGGTAAAAAAAGGGGGTTTTATTGGCCCACAAATTAAAGCAGTCTTTCGTGATGAAGAGTTTGAAGAAAAAACTGTCAGAAGCAGAAAAAGCAACCTGGCTGGCATTCAAATTAGTATGCACACATTTCCTAGGGAATAAGCAAGCTGAAAACTATGAAGATCTTGTTGGTGACATGGTGAAATGCTTTCGTGTTATAGGCTGCAATATGTCATTAAAACTGCACGTTTTGGACTCACATCTGAACTTCTTTTCTCAAAACCTTGGCGCAATTAGTGATGAACATGGGGAAAGATTTCATCAGGACATCTCTATGTTTGAACAGCGTTTCAGTGGACGATGGAATCGAAGTATGCCAGCTGAATATTGCTGGTCTGTTATCAGGGACACACAATCAGATGCCTACAAGAGGAAACGGCCAAAAAATCATTTTAGTGTTTGTGTTTGCTATACTCAAGCCTCTGTTATATTTCTCTGTAACCAATTTGTATAAATATGAGAAGTATGTCTCCTACAAAAACGGTACGTGATGGACCATTTTGGTTTTGATATATGAATAAAGCACCTTTTGTTTATACAGAATCACATAGTTTCATATAAAGGACAGAAAAAAAGTTCCAACTTGTTGTACAGTGTAATCAATGAAAAGAAAGAAACAACTTCATGAAATAATCTACTTTGTAATGCATGTCAAGTCAATTATACCTAAGGTATCGATCACGCAGTTTGATGAAAAAGCACATCATTCAAACAATGATTGTGCTATTATTGCATTATATGCAAAATAATTAATAAAAAAAATCATAAAAGAATTCTAAAAATCATTGAAATTTGTATTAAACATAATGGCGCGAAAAATGCAGCAACTTCCGATAAAATACAAAATAAGCGTACTAGAATATTAACAAAAAAGGATAAACAGAAATAACAAATAAAATGAACAGAAAAATCATATATACAAATGTGTATGGTGCGCCAAACGCAGCAGCATCCAGGA
>BGPR01053410.1:0-10411 GCA_013235015.1 Araneus ventricosus | reverse complement strand
GTACCGGAGATAGTTGATGCAGCTTTATGAAATGTCGTATGAGTTTGTGAAAATGTAAAAGAAGCACCGGAGATAGTTAATGCAGCTTTATGAAATGTCGTATGAGTTTGTGAAAATGTAGAAGAAGCACCGGAGATAGTTAATTCAGCTTTATGAAATGTCGTATGAGTTTGTGAAAATGTAAAAGAAGCACCGGGGATAATTAATTCAGCTTATAAGATGTCGTATGAGTTTTATAGATCTGAAGAGTCCAACCCTTGCTCCTTTCCTTATGCTAGACCGCTTTGCTCTCGAGGCTAACTTTCGGCTTCAGGATCGAAATTTCATGAATTTGAGAGCCGATTACATGGAAGATTCACTATGAGCTCTGTTAAAAATTAAGTTTTAAGGGGGTTCTTAAACCTCGAAGAAATGGTGGCAAACTATCAAATTCGATGCATTATATATCTGAAACAATGCAATTCGCAAACTCACTTTTCTTTTCTAGAAAAATATCTGTCATTTCTCTTACAGTTCACACATTTTCAAACCTTAATATTGATATGTATTTATTTGAGAGAGTAATAAATATGGGTATAATTTTTGGAGACAAAATGAGATAGTCACCTCGCGCGCATGATTGCGGATGGAATATTCATCTAAACACAATATTTTGGGTATCTAAGTAATCCAAACAGTCTATTTAAGAAACTGAACCTCAATTTATTGAAATCTAAACTTAATTTCTATTTTATACGGCAATTCAAAATAAAAATAGTTAACATTTCAACTTTTCTAAACCCCCCAAAAAATACTTCTTTAGAGAAATATGTACAAAACTGTGGTTCAATTTGTAGAACATAGCATAATACATATTCAGCATAAATGTTATGTAAAAATATTTAATAGTTCTTGAGATATCGTGTGCACACTATAAAAAGACACATTTCGAGATACAGCGCTTTAAAAATATGACCATATTCAATTTTTACGTTGAATAGCTGATGTATTTTCCTTCATAACTTTCATAATCATAGGAATTTTTTAACGCTAATTGTTTTAAATTGTTCAGAAAAGACAGGGAAATAATATATATATTTTTCTTCATAAAATCGTAATTTTTCGATGTTTAACGGTCGTATGTCTCCTTAAATCCGTCGAGGGTCAAACACCCTCCCAATGGTGAAGAGTAGAAGTTTGGAGAGGGAGTTGCCGGTTCATTTGACTTTCTGGTCATCTGACTACGGTTCAAGATAACGAGGTCAGTCCAAAAATAGCCCCCGAGTACCTTCAAAACGAGATATTAGTATAACTAAACTAAACCCTTCCATCTTCTGCTTGTTTCATAATCTGAATTCTTATTCTATGAAAGAGGGTGATACTTTAATTCTGTCTTATTCTAAACCCTTCCATCTTCTGCTTGTTTCATAATCTGAATTCTTATTCTATGAAAGAGGGTGATACTTTAATTCCGTCTAAAATTACAATGATTTTCGTAACAGCAAACCTCTACATCGAAAAACGAAACTTCTTTCAAAGTTTTTATTGGATCAGTGCGCTACATATTGAACCTGAAAAAAAGGTCGTTAAAGATTTCATACGGTATAATATGAAGGAATGAAGGACCCTTCACACGCAAGATAATGGTGCCCTGTTTCGGTTAACTATATGAAGAAAAGCCCTTGAGGCCACGTGAACGAGATAACTCATACATAATGTGAATGTTCGCTACGTGAAAGCACACGCAGACGTCTCCAGAATGAATTTCCTTAGTAATAAAAACACAGCCGTGCGTCTTACAATCCGTCCATAATATTTTCAGATCAGCTTGTTTGTGGAGAAGGAGCTGAGCCGTTTCGTTCTCGAGAACTACCACCAGGTGAACAGAGGTCCGGAGAAGCTGTTGGCCTTCGACCACATCCAATCAGCTGTAAGAGGCCAAGTGATTTTTATATGTTTTTATTTAACCGAAAATCATGTATATGTATGTATGTTTCAGACAAAATATCGTGCTTCAGTCGAAATAGATTTAGTGAAGAAATTATCAGGAAACTTACACTTGCTTACCATATATACACTGGTGCCCAAATTCAAAGCTACAATCACGAAACGTGTGACATCTCGAATAATAATTGGTTTATTGCGATAAAATTTTATACGTTCATGCCCACAATTATTAGATAACCAAGAGTAATATGTGTATGTAATTGTATGCAGCCGACTAGCAGAGAAGAGTGTTTACGCTCAGTTGTCTTTTTTATGCATCCCCCTCGACGTGGAAAGCCAGGTTTTTGTGGAGACGGTAACACTATCATTGGATGCAGCAAGAATGTAATTAAAACAAATTTTTTTTTAAATGACGGGAGGCTGTGTTTTTAAACAGCCGTTAATATTAAAGGCGTAGCACTACTTTACTCGCGTGTCTCTTTTGTTTCTCGTAAGTTTTTAAGTTTTTTGTAACTTCTGTTTTTACCCTTTATCTCTAAAATAAGACATTAGTTGTGTTTTTAACATATGTAGATACCGAGATATAGAGGATCGCGTCACCAATTCATGCGTATTTTTGCTCACAAATTTGCGACTCAGCAGTCGCTGAACTACAATTCCGATTTTCAATTTTCTTTTTGTAACTTCTGTTGTTACTCTTTATCTCTAAAATGAGGCATTAGTTATGATTATAACATATTTATTTACCGAGATGTAGAGGATATCCCACACCAAGTTTTGTGGCTTTTTGCCTTGTGAATCAATTTCCTTCCTGAGACCCCAATGGGAGGAACGTAGTCCTACGTTAAAACAGAAAAACTCTCAAATATACAAATGAGATCAAAAACGGCTAAAACTTGGCACCTCTTTTTCGTTTCTTTCATAAAGCTTGACAAGAATGGTCGATTAGAGTTAAATGAGTTCTCGGAATCATATGAAGGATGGATCCGGATGGAGAGCCTTTGGTAGACATCTAGCTGGCGAGTCTCAAGCGGAAGCCGCTCAGTAGTTAGAAGTGTCTCTCTCGAATGGTGGTATCCAAGTTATGGAACCATTTTGGGACTGCAGATGCTATCGCAAGGAAGCTCGCCAAGCTCACCCAAGGGCCATGACACCTGCAGAGGAATGATCTGTGACATTAAATGCCTAACGCCACAGAGAGATAATTAAGGTTTCCGAACCCTCACGGCACGTCGCTGTTGCGTCTGGAATAGCAGGTTCCTTATAAATTGTATGCAGCCGACTAGCAGAGAAGACTGTTTACGCTCAGTTGTCTTTTTTATGCATCTCCCTCGACGTGGAAAGCCAGGTTTTTGTGGAGCCGGTGACACTATCATTGGATGCAGCAAGAATGCAATTAGGCCTTCTTCATTTAATAGTCGATACATTACATAGATCTATCCTTGACGAATCTTCATATGGAGAGAATTTGAAGCCTACTATCGCCCTTCCAATATAATGGAATGCGACACTTTGCTTGGAGTAGAATTCCTCCGGCTCCGAGGCCGACACCTTACCACTAAGCCGCCTAACAAATGGACAGCGTAGCCTTTGACGAGTTTAGTTGAATATTTGATGTTCTTCGTGTACTAAAAAGTAAAAAAGCGGCAGGCTTTGATTCAGATTCTTTTCCTAGTACCATTGCTGTGGAGCATATAACTACACAGACTGGCAACGCAGCGCATGGATCCAAGGCCGGTCCAGCCCTAGTGACTTGCCCGTCGCATGTTGTCAGTCGACGGCAAGCATGGCCGACTGCAATCTCAACAATCCGGACAAGGTTTACAAAGAAGTAAGTTTTTCTGCTTTTAAGAGCGATTATTGTACAGGAAGTTCAGAATACTTGAAGAGAATTACAAATTTTTGACATAGCTGGGTTAGTGTTTGAGCACTCAGGTCAGCAGAATTTTAATGTATAAAACAGGTTGAAAATGTTGCGGGAAAATCGAGATACAGTAAAGCCTTGCTCAAGGCGGGTGTTACGTCATTAATACATTGCGCGCAGAGCAAAATCTCGTTCCTCACAGTTAACTTTGTATGGAAAAAATGAGTTAGATACAGTTTCAAATCAAGGAAGTATGTATAATTTAAGCAACCCGTTCAAGGACCAACAAAAGGACAAAGAAGCACTTCTCCAGGCCCGCGCGCTCCGGAGGGGTACGCTCGGTACCGGGCGATTTTTCCGTTAAGCCTAATTTCATTTAGAAATTCATATAAAATCATTACTTCAAATAAATACGTTGGTTATTTACAATTTATTATCATTGATAGTATATCCGAATATAATGTAATAAAATGTTCATGATATTTAAAAAAACAATTGAACTAAAATAAAATTTACCCCCAAAATACAAAATACTATCTAGTGAACTCCAAACTGCAAACGATAATTTCTACTCCAACTCCTAACCAATAAACATTCCATCCTTTCTTCATGTCATCAAATTATAAAAAAAAAAATCCCGCGCAAAATAAATCGTGGCTTTTTAATTTCGCAATCCTCTCCAAAGAACCGAACACGCGTAGTTATTTACATAATCAAATGTCCCCGATACAGAAAGAAAAACCCGGAGTAGAAAGTGCATACTGAAGGTCAACACTCTGATGCAACATTATTGGAAAAAGTAACGGTTTCTACCGCCATCTAGTGCTGTTTAAAAATTGAAATAAAACGTTCAAGTTGCGATCACATATATGTGATCATGGGCTGTAGGACACGGAAAGAGTGATCACATATGTGTGATGATGGGCTGTAGGGCACGGAAAGAGTGATCACATATATGTGATGATGGGATGTAGGGCACGGAAAGAGCTCCGCAGCTGAATGAAAGATCCGACTGATATACTCTAAATCTTAACGCCGAAGGGCAATTCATTACTTAATCCATTATATGCCTAAACCCTATTTTTTAATTTTTTCTTTAAAAAATTACATTAATATGATAACGTGAGTGAAAGGAAACGCTATTTCTGAAATTTTTTAATTAGAACTGATCAATTAACTTTTAATTAGAAATGATTAATTTTTCAATCAGAAAATTATTTTTATTGGATTTGAAACTTTTATAGCAGTCAGTTCAACATTTAGATGCGACAATCAAAGCTAAAAATGTCACTGTTTTGATTAAAAATAAAACAAGCGTAACCAAAAAAGGGCATTGGTAAATTATGGGTTAAGCATGTTGCACGTGTTTTGCTGGAACGTAAAGGTTTATGTTGCTTTAACAAAAAAAGGGGACATTGGTAAATAATGGGTTAAGCATGTTGCATGTGTTTTGCTGGAACGTAACGGTTTATGTTGCTTTCCCAAAACAAGGGCACATTGGTAAATAATGGGTTAAGCATGTTGCACGTGTTTTGCTGGAATGTAACTGTTGCTTTCTTCAGGGCTGCATAGAGTTGCTGAGTGCGAGGTACGAGATGCACTTCCTCATCATGGGCATCGTGGCCATCTCGGTCGCCTTCTTCCAGTTCGCCTGCTTCCACCTCACGAACTACCTCATGTTCAAGCTCGAATGATATCCTGTTGGCGCACATATTGTTTGCGTGTTCATCGGGAAATTGTATGCATTTGTTTTAATAACTGTGATAAATTTAACGAAAACAGTTTTTAAAAACATGCTTTTACCAGTGTACTAAAAAGTTACTTTTTATTTTGATATCTTTCCATTCTTTTGTCTTTAGTTTATAATTCATTATTGTGATGTTTCTGTATCTTGAAATCACCAGATTTTAGAAAAATGTATCCATTTACAGATTATTAAGTTAAGTGGTTAAAAAATCAGAACGTATTTTAAAAAGTTTTTTTTCAGATAGGTAACGCGCCGTTATGGTTGGTGGTCTAGGGGATCGTAAATTATTGAACATCTCATATTTTAGAGAGCCATTATCTGCGAAACTTTTAAAGCTAGAAGAAAAATAAAAGCATGTATTTGTAGGGTATTTTACACTTTTTATCAATTCGTATGTAGGATGAAAACTGAATATTTTTCGACATATTCAAAAAAAACTTATAAAAAGAAACCAGAAAACTCAAATTGGCTTCTGCTGATAGGTAGCCATTGCGTACGGAAATCTCTCGCTGTATCAAATTTAGAACGACGCATTGGCCGCTTTATTTGAAAGAAAACTTTTTTATTTGCTCTCATTTTTTTAAAAAAAACTAGTTTTAACTAATTTTTGAAACATTGCCTTTTATAAGTATAGATTTCACCTTGTTTTTTTTAACCAATAGTAATACATATCAAAAATTATGTATAGTACAATTTAATAATTTTCCTTCTATTTTAATTTTTGATATATATTTATTCATCGTCAAGATATAAAAATGTCTATGTGTTTACGTTAAGCTTGCTAGCCAAAACAATTTTACATCTAGTTGTTTCTTAGAATGTATAAAAGTTAAAATTGACTTTGCATGTTAACCCATATCGTGCCAAGCATTGAAAAAAATTAATATTTTTTCATAAAATCTTAAATATATGTTTCTCTAAGCCTATGTATGCTCAAATAAAAAAAAAGACAGTGACAAACTCAGCTGCTGATAAGAAAAGAATGAACAGGTGGCTAGTTTTCTAGGAATCAGAGTTTTCCGGAGGCTTGGGGTCATAAAATGACCCCTTAATAAGAAAATTTTATTAGACTATCATTTGAAAAAAAAAAAAAAAAACAGGAACACTTCAAGTACATAAAACTATGAAAATAGTAAGAACTTTTTGAAAACCGTAAAGAATCCTTGGAGCGGTCATTTTGCTGCCAGGCTGTCTGGTGCTGCCATCTATGTAACTATAACTAATGAATTATTAACATAGTGAATAAAAGTACTACATAGATTTCAGCTGTACTCCTCAGCTATAAATAATGCACAGACTAAATTGTTCCTAAACAACTTTGTAAAGAAACTAACAGATTTTTGATTGGATATTTCTTTTCTTTAATTTATGCAGATATTTATTATAAAAATTTCAAAATCCGATAAAAAAAAATTCTCTATCATTAAATACAGGATTCAATAGTTTAGATGTATTGCTCGATTTTAAACACAAATTAATTAAAGCATAAATAAAAGATGGTATAATTTGTTCATACCTTCAAGGATACTTAAAATCTTGAAGATATGTTCTTTATTTAAGTATCTGAAGTCATTCTTGTATGTAATTATTTGTCAATTATTTGGATGAATGAATGTTGATCTTTACTATATCAGAGGCTTCTTTACATTCTTGGAAGAGACACGTAATTTTCATTTAGAAAGATCCATAAGAATCCCTATGAAAGAATATGTTCAGCTTTAGAATTTAAAATTTAAGAAATTTTGTATAAGTAGAACAATTAAATAAAACAGGAGATGTGATGATAAGCAAGATCTAAAACATTTTAAGGAGAGGATAAAAAATAAATTATATGGGGTGAGAATTTTGAAATTTTAAATAAAAGAATTTAAGGAAAGGAAAAGGAGACATTTGTTGACGCTGGCAAAAACAAACCAAAGCAAGGATAGAACCCTGAGTATTCAGGTGTCAGAAGCGTGACAAGCCAACTGCGCCAGTGGGAACCTGCTGTGGGTTGTATTAAAGTAGTATTAGTAGGAGAAGAAAAAAGGAGGTATTATTTTCTTTATATAGAGGGTAACATGCAACTTGTAGATGTTGCATCGCTCATACTTGCAACTTGGGGAGAAGGAAGAGACATCTCAACAGAAAAGAAGAATCGTGCTGCCATCTACAATTATTATTTGAAAGTAGACTTTTTTCCGTTTTCAAAACACCAAAAAAAAAATAATTTTTGTGCATGTGTTAAAATTCAACTAACGTGGAAACAAAAAAATGTATTACGAACAATTAAAGTATAGAGAATCAAATAAAAATATTACTTCGGACATACAAAACGTAGAACATATCTTTAAAAAAATTCAGAAATTAATGTTGCGTTTTCGTAACGTCAGTCTCTAATGGGTCAAGACAAAAGGAATCTACCTTCCGGCTTACCGATGTAGATTTTAATTATTTAAAAATTTATTGCTCATTCAAAATTTATTTGATCAGTACATCTTGATATTCTACTTTTTTCTAACAATAGCAATGGTCGGAGGTTAAGAACCAGCTGGCACAGCCATGTGAGGATCGAACCTGATTCAAAACGAAGTTTATTTATAGAAATCTTACACTTCATGTTTTAATCTGCCAAAGTGCATCGGAACGTTTTGTAAAACTTCAGCTCAGCGGTTTTACCCTTAACATTTATGTTGGTACAGGAAATCGACTAGATACAGACATAATTCCAAAGTTGTGTTTTCCGGACTAAAGGATGTCTAAAACGTGGATATTCGTCAAAATCTAGAGTTCGAAGTTTTTGACGATTACAATACTTTCTCTTTGTATACTTCGTATACGAGAACGTAAAAAGGAGCCGCCCAGCATTATTTCGCCGTCGATCATCGCATATTAAAGGACTTTAATTCACTTGACTACTTGACTGCTGCACAATGAGAAGATCACTTTTTAAGAAACTCTAACCACGAGTCATATGAGCGCATTTCCGGAGTTCTTTGTTAAACCACGCTCAGTAAAATGTAAACATCACCCTTCCATTCTTCACTTTCCCCCTATTTTGATGAAAATAACTCCGCCCGGCGCATGCGCAAAAGCGCGGAGGGTTTCCGAATCCGTTGATAAACAATACGCGAGCAGAAAACGATTGGGAACCGCGCGGTCTAGGCTGTTAAGTTTTTGAGTTATCATGTTCACAGACAGATATAGTTCGAAAAAGGATATTTTCGGACTGAGAAGATTATAAAAAGTGGAAATCTTTCAAAATTTCAAGGTCGAATTTTGTTTCGATTTCAATATTTTTTTTATTAAAATACAATAATTTCTCTTAGCGAGCATCATATACAAGAAAGTAAAAAAATATTTGTATCCTTACATGAAATAGATTTTGAAAAATGCTTTCGTTTGAAATAATGTTACTTTTTAAAACTAAATTATATATTGTATTAAATTTCTCAGTAGCTTTTATCAAGAAATTCTGCATATAAGTACGTATATTCAGGCAAAAAGTGACAAAAGAAAATATTTCAAAACTATTTGAAAGTCCCTTAATTTTTTTTAGAGAAGATTCTAAAGGATAAATTTCTAAGAATTTTACTAACTCTTCCGATAAGTATTTCCTCCGGGGAACGTAGTTTTTACAAACTAAAATTAATCAAGAACTATTTGCGAACAACATCTCAAACAAAATTGCCAGTCCTCACCATATTCGGAATTGATTATGAACTGAGTAGCTGTTTAGATGCTTCTGAATTAATTAGAGAATTCTCTGAACTAAAAAGTTCGTAAAAAAAAAATTCGTCTGAATTATAATCCTGTAAACTATTTTTTTTCAAAGTAGTATTTTAAGTGAAAAATTATTATAAGTATTTTTGTCAATTACTGAGTTACACTGTTGTTTATTAGACGTTCACTAAAAAATGTAAAAAAAGACCATATATCTTTTTTCAGAATGCTTACATTGTAGTTCCATAGGCGGGGCAATTTTTCACCTTTGCACGGAGCGGTTCAAAGGCTAAATCCGACGCCACTGGACGTAGCGGATACAAAAAAAATGCCCTGCCTATTATATTTTCTTCAGCGCAAAACAGAAGATTTATCGAAATGGCTACATAGGCATTCCAAAAAAGAAAGAAAAGAAACCCAAGAAAGTGAAAAATTTAAAGCTGCGAAGTTAGAAAAAGAAAAGGGATAGTATGGGGGGGGGGGGCTAAATGTACAATATCTTAATACAGTAGAACCCCGCTAATCCGAACTAATTGTGGCTGGTGCCTGTTCGGATTACCCGAAATTCCGATAAAAATAGAAAAGAAAAAGATGTGTGCTAAAAAAATGTAAGTTATAAGTACTCAATACTACTATTTCTTGAATTCTATTATTCAAAAGCAATAGAAAGAGAATATGTCTCCCCTTTTCATTAGAATAATGGATGTGCTCCTGTGTGAAGTGACCTTATCTTTCGGCAAATTGCATTAGTTTCTTCAATGTGTACAAAATTATGCATGCTGAAAAAGCACTTTTTTGTTTTTAGTATGTATATTTAAATCTTTTCTGGTAATCTTTTCAATTACATATAATTTTCGAAAATAAAATCGGTTCGGATTAACTTGAATTTCGGATTAGGGGGATTCGGATTAGCGGGATTCTACTGTAGTATATTTTTGACATATAATACTCACACATGTTTACACTACTTTCATCGTTTATTGTAAGAAACAGAATGCAAGTGAGAACTCAAAAGAAGCAGTATAGATTTTTAAAATGTTAAGATTTTTTTTCTTATCAATATTTAAAAGTATTTTAAAATGATCTTTAAACTAACACTGTTTATGTGCACAGACAATAATAATCAGAAATTTTAAAGAAATGAGATAAGATCAGTTTAACGAAAAGAATTA
>BGPR01053409.1:0-10411 GCA_013235015.1 Araneus ventricosus | reverse complement strand
AAAGCGTGTCCATGTCTACCAAACAATTCTGAGACAGCAATAACCATTTCTTCCAAAGAGCAAGAAGGAAAAAGAAATAAAGAAAGGAAACACAAGCGATTTTCAAAAGTCCGTCAAAAATGTCATAGAACGATATTATTATGCTCCAAAAGGCGGATGGAAAAAAGCAGTCTTTCGAAAAATAATCTTTCATGGAATTCTACAACGTTTAGGGAACCATTAGGGAGCGAAATTCTGAAATTTAATGGCTTAAATTTGGTACGTCAAAACAATCTAAAACGTTTAATGTCCTGTAAAAGGGTAACGTCTGATGTTGCTCTGTCAGCCGACTGATACTCCAAATTATCCTAGAATCCTCCCATGGTGCATTTGAGAAGCATAGAATTGCTTCCAAGTAGGGTCTTCTTGTAACAAATTGAGTGGAAATTAAGGTATTCCATACCCTGAGGAGACAGACATGGAGTTTCTTGAATTTTCTATGAAGCTCGCTGCCTCGCTTCGATGTCATTATGAATGGCAAAGTACTGCTGGAACCACTAATGCAGAGTAGAAGATTTTGGAATGGTATTTTCACAGACTCCTTGTTACCTCAATTCTGACATTAAAGGCGAAGTAAATGTAGTGTGGGGACTCAAATAATCGTGAAAGCTTGTTTCTCTTTTGAAGGACTTGATTAAATTATTCTACGTGGGGAAGCTATTTCAAAGCAGGCAATTTCGGTTCTGTTTGTTATGAATTAGTTTGGAATGTTGACAGCTTCCGGGGAATTAGAAGTCAAAATGTTTTGTTCGTGAACTTTTGAAACAGTTGTAGGAAAGAAGCAGGAATACCCTTCAGAATACTGGAAAGGTCTCATCTTTTATTAGAATTCGTGATTTAAAAATACGTTTATATAAATTGTTTTCTCTTTATTTTAGTTATAATACAAAGCCTAAAGCAAATTGACGGGAGAAAAAACATTGAAAGCGTTTATATAATCATCCATACGTAATTATATAAGCTGTTTCAAATGCCTATTTTATTTTTACCGAATGCTCTTTAGTAAAAATTTAGTTTCGATCTGTTTGTGCAACCTTCATCAATGCTTATCATTTATACTAAACATTTATTTCCCAGATAGCAAAGAAGGTTGCGGAAAGGTTGCCATTTCACTTTCCATAGGCTGTCCGCGAAAATATTTCCGCTCAAACCGTTTCGGAAACCATTGCCGCAAAATTGACGTAGATAAGCTTTTTATGAACCACCTGTCCCATTGTGCGTAGCGCCTTCGGGTATAGTGGTTATTGCGTTTGTCTTCAAACTTTAGGAACGTAGGTTCGATCCCCGGCTCGGAGAAATTTGAAGTTTGTAGGAGTATGGCTTTGAAAAGGGTGTGAAAATAAGGGGGTTATTCTCTGTAGGAATACGGCTTCGGAGGGAAGAAGGGGGATCCAACTCTTAATAACTTTTTGAAAGGGCTGAAACAAGCTTGTAATAAAAGCTTGGGGAAATCTTACTAAAAACCTTACAGAAAACCTTGTTTCTTGTTGACTAGCGAACCATTCCACTACCTTGCCGAAAGGTTCAACTCTTGTCATGGAATCCTTTGTGACAACCCTTTACCTTGCTGACGACAAGGTTTCCAAAACCTTTTAGAAAGCTTTCTTTTCTATCTGGGTTATGTTTATCCTCACTGCTATTTTCTTAAATTCTCCTTATTTGTTAATTTAACCTTCAATCAATACTTGTTTTTATTTATGTTAAAAATATTTATTCTCCATTCCATTTTCTGAAATTTTAGCTTTAATTTTTTTCAGCTCCGCTTATTCACATTTTATTTTTAAATCAACAACGAACAGTTGTTCACACATGCATTAAAAGTGTCTTATGACAATTCGTACCGAGTTATTAACTGCGCCGATTTATAAGTAATCAATTCAATCAGAGAGCACCGAAGGTAACCTCACGTATATTAGGCAAGAATTTGAGAAAGCTTGGAAACCCAAGCAAAGGCAAGCGAAGATTTAAAGGTTCCAAATTTGCAATGCTATGATACTGAACGTTTCAAAATGCCAACACTATCATGTTTGAACGATTTTACTCCGGAAAGAGTCAACAGGCAATGAGTAAGATGAGAGCATTTTCGGAGTTACTTGTTAGATCACGCTAAATAAAATGCAAACATCTCCCCCTTAAGTTTCCACTTCACCCCTATTTTGGCGATATCAACTCCGGCTGGCGCATGCTCAAAAGTAAGGAGGGTTTCGGAATCCGAGAACATACAGTATTTCAAATCACAACCAAGTTTGTTTTTAAATTAATTTCTCTAAATGCAAACACTTTCTCAACTTATAAGAAAGAAGTAAATAAGCGGCTAATGAAAATTCCTGGATGAATTTAGCTGCCAGTAAGATAGAATTTGTTCATTTATTTCTTAATATGTCTAAATTGGTTCCATTGCCTAAAAATATTCCTGTTTTTACTTATTCTGTTTTGTTCCTTCGAATATAGATGGCGCCATGGGACTAGTATTTCATTAATAATAATTTGATAATTCCTCCTTTTAAAAGAAAGTTAACATGGGTTTGTGATTACGTGAAGGCCTTTTTCTCTTTTTCTGAACTATGGGCATAGGGTAAGTTTTTATTTATGACGGCTAATTTTTTAAAAATAGCCCGATATCTGTTAATTTTAATTAATCTAATTAGCATTTTGATGTTTGTGTTTTTGTTTTTTCCTCTTTCTTTTCAAAATATGCTTTTTGGTGGATAGAACTCCTTTGTCTTTTGTTTGGGAAATATCGGGGTAAGAGAAGCTTTGTTTGGCGTAATGCAAGCTTCTTGCAGAAAAATTTCCCAGTTATTATTTTCAATACATTTCGAATAAAGTTCTTACTCCTTGAAAAAATGGACTATAATGGAATCTTCATTTGCTTTTGTTTCTTCCGATTACCTCTGAGCTTATCTTTGTTTTTTTGCTTTCTTTGTATGATATTAATCTTTATTGTTCTCTGTTTTTTGTTCTGCTACTTTGTTTAAATTTTATTTTCTAAATTTTATTCTCTAAATTTCATTGTTTATAAATTACTTTTTGTTGTTCTTGTTTAATGTTTAAGTTAAAATTTTAATTTATTTTTAAATTTATTCTAATATTTCTAGTTGATTGTTTTTAAGCTCTATAGAATTTGTTAATTGTGCTTTGAATGTTATTTTAAACCTCTGACGCGATTTCAAGAACAACAGAAATGTTGAGAGATTCTATTTACGAGAACATCATTTCGTTATTATTACGCTATTAATTAATATCTTCTGAGTTCATTATCAGGTGCTTATTTATAATACATTTTTTTAATTTAGCTAATTTTAGACAAAGTGAAAAACTAATTATAGTCTCAAACAGACAATTAATGACTTTGGTAAAAGTTAAATGCAATTATTAACAGGTTACTTATGTTGCGAAATTATGCATAATATTTTCCTGTTCTATTGTTATTTTCTATCTTTTCGAAATATATTTCCAAAATTGTTTCTTACAAATCCAAATTTAAGACTTAATTGAAAATTTTATATTTTAAATTTATTTAAGTGGATGTTTCATTTAATTAATTCAACTTGAATTTAATTCACTATGTATCAGTTCAAAATCAACATTTTGCAATATATATGAAAAACATTATTCAAAATATACATGTAAATTGTTATTCAATTAGTAATATGCAGACTTTACCAAATTATGAATTTTTCAAGAAAACTGCAAATAATCATAGATGTCTCTGCGGAAAATTGACAAACAGTCTAGTTTGTTGATAATAACTTTTATTTCTTTCTCAACTATTTCATTTATATGATTCGAATTTTTATATTTCAATTTAAAAAAAGATTTTCGTTATGAAAGTTTAATAATCAGCATGTTATACCAAGAGAATCATTTTTAATATATATTAAACAAATTAACAAATATTTGTGTATCAAATAATCCTAGACATGGCAGTTAACAATTAACCAAGCAAGTATTCCGCGCATGATATTATTTCATATTCATAAAATTTCTAGTGCTTCTTTTTGAAGAAGTTAGAATTCATCGAATATCCAGGTTTATGAGAAAGTTTTTTATTTTGAACTTTAGAAAAGATACTTGATTTGGCAGAAACAACTTTTTTGATGTTGTTGAAACAAATAATTTTCACTTTATTTATTAGTTACATGATTTGCGAATACAAAGATATTTTTGCATTCGAAAGAATTTTTAACTCGCTTTAATTATAATGAATTTAGTTCGGGTTTATAAGATGTTAAAAAAATTCTAATTAATGATATACGATAAAATTATGTGTTAAATCTATTTAAAAGATTGTGTAGCATTTGGATACTGAAAGCATTTTTATATTCACTCATTTACATTATTTAAATCATATTAAATAGAAAAAGAATTTCGAACCTGTAGTTCAAAACATCGTGATTATGTTTTAGATGTGATTCGTCTGTCTTTATGTTATTTTTAAATATTTATTCTTAATTAAACCAACTATAACAGGTGCACAACAAATGCATGTAATACCTTCGCAATGCGCGCATATTAATGCAACAACTGAAACAATGAAAAATATTTTTTAAAAATATATTCTAAAATAGATTTAAAAATTTATTACAAGTAGAGAAAATATTGAATGGTTTTGATTTTAAGAGGCGGGAAAACAATTTTTGTGCTATAATATGCTCCGCAGTGGTTCAGAAAATCTTTAACATTTCGATGGATTTTGAACTACAAATCTAAATAAAAAAACTTTCTCTTTGAGCATCAACCAAAGAAATAACTATTTGTCACCTTTGGTCTTTCTAGGTCCTACTCTCTGCTGTGTAGAGATTTTTCAATGATTTTCTATCAAGCAAGTCTCATCACACATGACAAAATTTATAGATATAGTCCATTCCTTTAAAAATTATCATGTTAAAAAATACAAACAATTTTTAACATAATTAGTGTTTATCATCATGTTTATGTAAATACCAACAAGTGCAGAATCATTTAAAATGAAACACAAATAGCATTTTAAAATCCAATAACATTGAAAAAAATGAAAATATTGATTTAAAATACTAAATAATATTATTAAGCTGATAATAATAACGAAATTTATCTTTCGAAGCAAAACAACTATTTCTGTAATAAAATTTAAACATAAATTTTTAGCAAAATTTACTTTTTAGTTTTATTAACGACCCGTTTTGAAGCAACACTAGGGATATTTTGTGACTGACCTCGTAATATTGAACCGAGATCAGATGAAAAGGCCGGCAATGGGCTGGCACTCCCCTCTTCAATGTTCCTGACCTTGATTTTATATTTAGACTACAAAATTTCAATCCTTATCCTGACCCTTTGGCCGTTTTCACCCTATGTAGGACTTAAAAGTAATTTCTAGCTTGCGCAGCTTTACTCAGAAACATAGTTTAATGGATGAGTAAATATTTCCGGGTATGCGGGATGTGGTTTGCCGATGACTGACGGAATTTCTTCCTTCCTACCTCAGAAGTAATTTTTTAATTTATGAATTTTTAATTCAATGACTTCTACAGTTTTTTTGTATTGTGTGTCGTTTGATGTGCAATGTTGTTTATGTGTGTGTTCTTATATTGTGGGGTTTCAATGTTTAACTTATTTTATATATCTGCTTTTTCTGTGTTTATTGTTTGTTTCTTTTACAATACTTATATATATTTATTTATATATTTTTACTGTTCCTTGCTTGCCCGAGCGGTTTTTAAATTTATTGAGTTAGAGATGTTTCTATATTTTATATGAAAAGAAAGAGACTTCATTTTGTCATTCTTTATTTCATGACTATCATTCGCCACACTTGGTGGTTGAGTACATGTAAATCAAGCTATTCTCGCCCCATCGATGTGGGTCTAGCCATGTTTATACTCACAGCTCTCTTGTATTTAAAAGTACTACCCCAGTTCAGGCAATGCATGTAGCATTCTATTGTACCCAATAAATTCCGTCCTCCACATGCTGGTGGGGCGGCTCTCTCCCCGCTAGTCCTCTCCCTTCCTTAAACCATTCTTGTGTAGATCGGGCCATTGTGGGTATTTTTGCACCACACCATCTAGAGGACTTTGACAACCTACGTATGATTTAGAGTGAATCAGGCCCAAAACATGAAGGATCTTTAGCGGAATCGGATTTCGAACCCGCAACCCTGCTGCGCCGAGGCTGAGACCTTACCACTAGGCCACCCCTTCCTCGAAAAGAAATTAAGATTTGAGAATAGTATCTGAAGAGAAATACAGAATGGGTTGAATGTGAACCTTATTATTTGAATTTAACTACAGAATGGGTTGAATGTGAACCTTATTATTTGAATTTAACTATAAAATGGGTTGAATGTGAACCTTATTATTTGAATGTAACTACAAAATGGGTTGAATGCGAACCTTATTATTTGAATTTAACTACACATTGGGTTGAATGTGAACCTTATTATTTGAATGTAACTACAGAATGGGTTGAATGTGCACCTTATTATTTGAATGTAACTACAAAATGGGTTGAATGTGAACCTTATCATTTGAATTTAACTTCTCCGACTGAGTTATTTGTGAAAAGAATATTTACTAGAATTCTGTCTTTTTTCATTATATTATCATTTACATGTTTGAATTATCTTTGTGCTTGTTAAGTTGTACCCGAAATTCAGGAATTTTTGATACCGATAGGATCTAGTTCTGAAAATGAAAAATAAGCTAATCAATAAAAACAGCTTACAAGTTTGAATAAGAACATATTCATGAGAAAGTAGATGGATTCTTTTAAGCTTCGTAAATCTTTGTTTTTTTCTTCCCTGGAAGCAATTGTATTTGCATCACTTTTGTTAGAGCTTGTTATTGTTATTGCTACCATTTCATTGTTTTATTTATTCACGGGGTAAAAAAGATCTTTAACACAGGATCATTTATTCGACAGGAAGAGAAATGAGAAAGTCGAGAATAAAATTTGCTTTGAAGCAGAATGTCAGCCTAATCTAATTTATTACATTCTCGTGTGTTGATTTTTGTAACTATGTAATTTTCTTCTCGAATCTTTATACTCGTCACTCGTTCCGATGATTGCTTTCGATAAATTATCGAAACTGTCCCAGCTTCGTGAAGTTAGAGTGTCTTTAAATTTGGGAAAGAAATTCGCTTCGAAAGACAAGACATTATTCTGAACATGATTAATTTGCTTTAGAACCTTTGTGATTACTTTAGCCATTAATCTTTCAAACATTTTTTGGCATGCATTTAGGTAGAAATCATTTAACGTTCTTCACGCGTTTTAGAAATATAATCAGAGCCATCAGCTTTACTTTTTAAATCAATACGAACCTGAACTTCAATTGGAAATGTATCGTGTGGAAAATAATTCATTTTCATAATTCATAGCATAATACCATTAATGTACTTCGGAGTGAGTAGTTAAATTTTAATGTGATAAATTCTAACGTCAGTTCATTTCATTCAAATACCTTATTCACTGTCCATTTTACCAAATGTAAGTTTCATATTTTAAGGAACAGAAAATTGTATTATGGATTTTTAACTAAAATATTTTTAGCCTCGATGAATTCGTTATAAATATTACTTAAAGTTTGTTTGATTATTTCAGAGAACATTCATTTCTATGGATTTAATTTTTCTAAAATTTAAAAATTTTCCAAAAAAAGTTTTCAAAATATCAATTACTAGCTGAAAACCCGTCGTTGCTCGGGATCCATATTTTTTCATATACCGGCCTCCTGTTTTTCCCCCCTAAAAATATTGTCACCAACTTTCCCCAACAAAAGTAAATATTCTTTGAATATTTTCTTGTTGAATTAAAACTTTCAAATTTAGTCTTTTCATCCCCTTATATAACAGTATGGCTTGAATGAAAATGCGAGAAAATTCAAAAAAGAACATTTATTTTAAACAATAAATAGTTAAATAACTAATACAGTTTTACAATGTACGAATATACTTATACTGTATAACTTGGTTACTGCGACGCTTCTAAAAAATGTTTTATAAATCAGATAAAGAAAGTCAAAAAGTCGCTCGAGAACAATTCTCACTCGAAAGAATTTCGCTGAAGAGTGAATGCTCGAACAAAAAGAACACTTTTAACCTCAGTTAGAGGAATAAAAACTAAATATAAATACTCTCTATTAATACTATAAATAAAGTCAAACCGAAACTCACATCGCATAGTAACTAAACTAACGTCATTGGATATTTGAGTGCATATTAAAAGCTACGAAATAGAAACGGAAGTTTAGTGCATGCTACAAAATAGCAATGGAAGTAAGAAGTCTGCCTTGGCGGAAAAGAGCAATATTTTCTTAGCTTTAACATTGGTAAAAACACGTGAATAAAGGATTTGATGAAACAATATATTAGTTTGAATTTTATGTTATAACATTAATAGCATTGTTGCAATTTGAGTTTAAAATGAATTTTGAGACGTTAATTACACTTAGAGAAAGTATTGTACAGCAATCAAATTGGTATCATTAAAAGGAATTGTTTGCTCTTTAAGATGATGTAAAAATAATTTTCGTACTATAAGTATTTCAGAAGGCATTGGCGAAAAACGTCAAAAAGTAGCTTAATTTTTGTTATTTAATTAAATAAATAAAAATCTAATTCGAATTTTAAAATACTTTTTACTGCGTTTGCTCCCTCTTGTGTTAATCCACCACTGTGCCAAATTTGGTCATCGTAAGTCAAAAGAATAAAAAAAAAAGAATAAACACACACACATACTTTTCTCTTTTATATATATATATATATATATAGATTGATTGATTTTTTTGTCAAAACTTACAATATCAGGTATTTCTTTGAAATCAAATTTTCAAGAGAAAGAAAGAAATTCCCTCAAATACTTGCTTTATACTTAATGCTAAAATTTTAGCTAAAAATCCGGGAAGTAAGCATGGAATTATTAATTTTAAATTATATTACTGAATTATATTCAAAATATTCGAATAATATTTTAAAACGAATTTTAGATTTATTCAACCATATTTTAATTTCGCTACCTCAAATATATTCTATAGAGAAACAATTAAATTTGGAAGTAGTATAAAATTTTAAAAATGTATTAGGATTATGAAAGCATTTTTTTTATAGTTTAAATACATTCCATGGCGAAGCAATCAAGACGGATATTTTGAATTTTTCTTTTTCATTTTACAATTTCATCATCGAAGAGGAAGCATTTATTTTGATTCTGAGGCTTTTTTGGGAGTGTCTATTATGAAAACCTTGATGAAATAAAATAGTAACAATTTGTTCTTTGAATAGTTTAACTTTGCGTATTTTAACATTTTCGCACAAGGGTCTTTACATAAACTGTTATTAACCAAGTATCAGTCGTACTCTTATACAGGTTATCGATATAGGAGTATCATCGATTTTATTACTTGACGACAGAGTCTAAATCCTGCTACTTTAAGTAAAGAACGAGCAAACGCAAGTTTAACAAAGTTTTTAAAAACATACTTTACTTTTATTAGTAACCTGTAAAATTAAAATTTTGCTATTACATTTATTTTATTTTATAATTTTTTCTTCTGGCTTTTAATTAAAATTAATTGTTATAAAAATTTTGGAATCTTGTTATCAGTTTTCTTTAATTCACTACCAAGTTGTACCCTTCTTATGGAATATAAAATTTAATTTCATCGTTCGATTCTGGATAAAAGTTCTGAATTGCGTAATTCTTAAATATTACATTCTGAAAATATAAAAAATGGCGCATGTTCATTAACAATACATAAGTGTACAAAATTTCTAAACTCTTGTTCATAAGAAAGTGAATAAAAACTCAATTACAAAATTCCATTTTAACAAACATGAAATAACTAAAACTAAATAAAATTGTTTTAAAACAACTATCTCTTTACAATATGACATTCAAATTTTATTTCATTTAAAGAAAAATGCACTACGGAGTAGATACCTCCATTTACAGAGCGCAATGAACAACAAACACACAAAGAACAGAAGCCACAATGAGTGAATCATAAAGATATTAAAAAACGAATTAGAAAAAAAGTTGAATATAGATTTAAAGGCTATAAACAATTCGATTAAAAAACACCAGTAGACATCTAAAAAATGTCCTGTTCATCGGAGAACTTGTTAAAAATTCTATAAAGTTTCAACAAAGAGAACCTGTTCACATAATAAAATCTTAAAAATACATTTTGAAATTAACAAAATTAACAAACAATCTACAACCATTACAACTACAAGAAATTAACAATCTACTAACATTACGACTACAACAAATTAACAAACAATCTACAAACATCTCAACTACAACAAATTAACAAACAATCTACAAACATTGCAACTACGACAAATTAACAAACAATCTACAAACATTACAACTACAACAAATTAAC
>BGPR01053408.1:0-10411 GCA_013235015.1 Araneus ventricosus | reverse complement strand
CTTTCATGACTAAAGCTGTCGTCGTTCTGAAGCTAAAGGGGGTGGCGCTTATTTAAGTAGGTAGCCTGTATATAACTACAGATAGCATTGATTGCATGAACATCAAAGTACTTTTTTGGTAATTATTAATTTTTTGAATAACCTCCATGTTTCTATATAGACATGAAAAATAATGGACTATTTCTTTGTCAATAACCTTACAACATTCGCCGTCAAATCGAGAACATAAACGCACTATTAAAGCTATGGATCCGAAGCAACATTTATCAATGAAAAATGTTCCTCTGAACAAAAATGGCGATTCAAACAAAATGTCTAAATCGAAGATTTGTGTGGAGAATAGGGAGAGAGAGAGGAAAAAAAATAGAATCTTCACTCGAGTTATTTAAGCCTAGAAGCGTTAGAAGAAGAATAAGCGTTGAAGCAAGACAAGTTCAGAGTAGAAATGTTCTTTTGTATGTCCCAGATATTCTTCCCGCTTCCTTTTTCCAGAAAATCAATTGTCCCTTTCGCTACTTTATTGAAAATTGGAATTCGGCAACCGTGAGCATCGTATTTCATTATTGGATTCACCGAAACAAAAAAAAAGAGGAAGAGAATTACGGAGGGTAGGGTGAAACTCGGCAAATATAAAGAAGATTAGAATGTACTTCGTTGAATAAACTACAATACGAAGTGTGTATTTATATCACGAGAGTTCGAAGGAATAATTCGGTGAATCTGTACTCAATGAAATTTTCATATTAATTGCAAAGTATAAAACGGAGTAAGCGTAAGAAGTACCATTCAGTTCCTCAGAGATGAAACATCATCCTTTTTGAATATGAATATTCAGTTTTAAAAAATCGACGGTTTCCAAAGTAAGGGAAATATTTATTAAAAGGTCGATAGTTTAAAGTTCAAGGAAATATCTGTTAATGCTAATGACAATTGTTATGATTCATAAATATGAATCATAATAATTATTCCTTCTTTTCAGATATGGAAATTCTGCATAAATTTTATTAATCCTTTGCAAATGTTACGTAATAAAGGCAACTGTTATGAATCTGAAACGATACAAAATTTAAGACTTTATAGATTCTGTAAATTATGAACGTTCATGCATTTAGTTTTAAAATTCGATGATTTCAAAGAAAAATACTTATTAAAACCGATTGGTTTCATGGTTCGTAATAATGACTTAAATGTAGATAGTGATATATTATTTCTGGTGTTAACAAGTTAGATACTTAACTGAAAAACTATGAAAAAGCTGAAGAATTGCAAAATTTCAAACTTTACAGAGTCAGCAGTAATATTAATTAATTAATAGTAAATTATAAAAGTTGTAATTATTAATCGCTAAAAGTATAATCAACCCTGTAAGATGGTGTAAAATTCTTGTAAGTGCAAAATGCTAGCAGCAACCAGGGATTTTATTGATTGTAAAACTAAAATGTTACTAAGATTTGCGGATAGTAACTTGAGAAGATCATGCTGAATTTTGAGAAATGCAAACTATCGAACATTAGAATTTTTGCGAAAAAGCTTATAAATTTTAAACGTTAACTGTTCTAACTAATTAAAAGTCATTGTAAATAAGCAGTAATTTTGAAACAGGCAGAATGTCAGAAATGCCACACTTTATAAAGGAGTTTAAGTTTTAGGCTATAAGCTAAAAGTAAGCCTTTAAGATATTCAATATTGCAGTAAATTTATGAGAGTGCAACTTCACAGAAATTAGAAAGCATTCTCTTAACTTTTGTCTTCATAAGTCTGCACTTTTATTCCGCTGGAAAACTTTAGTTTCAAAGCATGTGCCTTTAGAACTGAAGTTTTCTTGATACTGTGATATTTGTAACGAATAATATATATATGTAGGTTTATAGTATTGTAATACATTTCTGTACATTATTACTCTTATATTGAAGTTTACATTGTAATATTCCTAACGAATATATATATATATATATATATATAGTAACAGGGATGGTTTGTACAGCAAAATTAATTTAACCTGGCTAAAGCTTGTCCACAGCAAAGCTGCTATACTAATTGTTGAAAACTCCATTTACTTGGATTGCCTATTTCATTACTTTTAATAACAACAGTGTTCTTTCACTTGTTGACATATAATGTTGAAACTTGATTTTTGTTTATGGTACCTTTAGTAATTTCAATTTATTAGATTTTATTTAAAATTGATGTATTGTTCAAATAATGACTTTTTGATATTGGATTTAATTCTTGTTTAATTTACTTCTGTATGATTATATACTAGTTATATTTGGATTTATATTATATATATTTTTGCACTATTAAAAGGTTGCTTAGCACTTTAAGTGTAAAAAATTATACAAAAAGTGATATGAGAATAATGATATGAATATTTTAAAGAACAAATTATAGATAAAAAGTGTTCCTTTTTAGGATATTTTTGTCTGTGTTGATTAAGTATCTGTGTATTTTTAATCCATATGTGTTTTACTTGTTATTCATGGTATATGCAATGCTTTATTTTTAATTCAAAGTTGTGTGTGTTTTTGTGTAACTTCTTATTTGTATTCTTAGATTTTAGAATGTTGTATTTTTAATTCTTAGTTATGGTTGTATTTATGTATCTTCTTATTTGTCTTATTATTCTCTAGTAATGTATTAATGATATTCTTCAAGTACCATTATGTCTATAATGCAAAAATACAAAAAAACTATAAAAATGAAAAAATATTTACTGTTTTTGTTCGTGGGATCTCTTTAGTGATTATTTTAGGTAAAATTGGATTAATTAGCAGTTGATTTATAGCCATTTTTTAGAATGTGCATATATGATCTAATTGATTTTTAAATGGTATATATAGTGGTGTGTAGTTTGATTTGGATATTAAATATTTCACTTTGATGTATGTTCTATTGTTTTCACGTTTGAAATTGTGATTTGTTGTTGCTTTCAAATGGGTAACTTTTCGTATGGATGTGTGTAATTTCACAATTCAGCAAGTACTGCTACTTTCGATTTTAGAAATATTTATGAAGTTATATGATTTAAAGAATTAGAGACTGGCAATTAGGTGTACATTTTTGTAGGTCTGTGCTCGGTTTTATATTATTATGGTATGTATATCATCGTTAAAATTTTACCATTGTTTCATCATTAATTTGCATTTGATTTTTGGTATTTATGGATCTGATACATGGAGAGTCTAATGAGGGAGAGTGCAGAAATAGAGAAGTAAACAAAAAAATTCTAAAATATAAAAAAGACAAAAAAGATATTGCAGCTATTATGCCTAAATTTGGGGATTATTGTGAGTTTGATACTAGAATTAAATTTAGTCTACTTTCTTGTGATGATATTGATACAGACTTTCATTCTACAAATGATTTTCAAAATGATAATAATAGTAATACTTCACAAAATAATAATTATAAAGATTTGAGCTGTATTTATGGTGACAATATAGAGGGATTTGATAATGGGTATAGAGATAATTTTACAAAAAAGTATAAAACCAGGATTTTCTGGAATTCAAAATAGAAATATAAAAATAAATTTGCTTCCCCTTTTTCAGATTCTACACTAGCAGTTCAATAGTAATATGAAGCAAATGAATAATAATGAAAAGATTGATTATTTAGAGAATCTTAAATTCAAAAGTTGTAATAATAAGAGATGTAAAACTTGTGCAATGATTAATGTAGCTCAATTAGATAATAGTTCGGAATTTCTTTTTTTGTAAAACTTATAATTGTATATATATGTTGAATTGTAAAATTTGTAATTTCAAGTATATAGGACAAACATCTAATACAATCAACGTAAGAATTAATCAACACCTTTCAGACACTAAAAAATTTGAAAACTACAAAAATATTCATAATATAATAGAAATTGAACATTTCCATGCACATGGAATTGATAATGTTGATATTAGCATCATTAAGATAGTTCCTTACATAAAAAATAGATTATGGTGGGAAAATTTCTTTATAGAATACTACAACACTATATATCCTTATGGACTTCATGTATTGTAATTTGGGAAAAACATTCTGCAAGTTTTAAAAGGTAATGAATCTCATTACTTTTATAAAGTAGAAGCTTCTAATATAGAAAAAAGACATGGTAAAATTAGTATAGCTAGACACAAGAGAGATAATAGAGAACTTAAGATTATTAATGAAGAATTATTGGTATTGTGTAAGAATTTTGATAAAGATTTTGATATAAAAAAGATTAAACGATATATGTTTGGATTAAATAAAAAAGAAATAAAAGCTAGCACAGAATTAATTATGAATAATAAGACAGACTCACATGGATGGGATTTGATTAGAGATATCTTCAAATTTATTTATAAGAAATTTAATTTATCACATAACACTTCCAATAAGAATGATATTGAATATTGTATTTTCCTTTTTATGAACAAAAAGTATGACAAATATAAATTTTCTGCTATATTAGATAAACATATTAATTGCTTCCCTATAAAAAATATTAAAATTAAACGTGCATTTAAATATAACAAACAATTAGGCAGAATCATATTTAACTATAATAATATAAAAGAAAGTAATACGAGTGATGATTGCAAATGTTTAAATTATAATGATTTCCTGAATAAAGATCATGGACATGTAATTACTGGAGATTTGAATATTGTTGGAAATGAAAAACTTAGAGAATTAATGAGTAAAGGTACAAAGCATCGAATGGCTATAGCTAATAGTAATGAAATTATTAAAAATCAAATTAAAAAAGATATTGAGAAATTTCTATTAAATATGGCAATTAAATATAGTCTGCCTCTACAGGCATTTAATGAATATAGACATAAAACATTATTAGATCTTTTTAACTATAATTTTAAATCTAATGATTTTAATAGATATCCTGATATTAAAAAAAATATTAAAGAATTGCAAACAGATTTTGTAATAGTCTATATAGACAAAGTGCCCAGTAATTTTGCTATAATTTGTAAATATTTTTACAAAAAAATACTTAATGATCATATTATTAATAGTGATATTTATAAAGAGACAAAATTAGGTGAAAGAGAAATTTCTATTAGAATTCAAGCCTTCCATAAAAAATTGGGAATTAATTATATTAAAAAAGTTTATCCTCACATCTTTCTTACACCAAAATTTCACAAGAGTCCTCTTAAATTTAGAAGTGTTACTAATGGCTGCAATACTTATATTACGAAATCAGGCAAACACTTGCAAAAATAAATACAGACAGTGATAGAGAATTTAAATAAGAAAAATGATACAATTATAGTAAATAATAGTGTAGAGATATTAAATGTAATTAAAGATGTAGAAATAACTAGTGTACATACTTTTGACTTCCAGGATATATTTAATAGTATAGATATTGAAGATTTAACTAATACCCTAGTAAATATACATAAAGATTATGATCTTAAAAAAGATACTAACATTGATAATTTAAAAAATCTTACTAATCTTGTTCTAAAAGAAAATTATATCTTTTTTGATAATAAGATTTTCCATCAAATTAAAGGATTACCTCAAGGAAGCCCAGCTAGTAATAGTTTAGCAAATATTTATCTTCACTACTATGAGAAAGATTTGACTAATTATAGCCATAGTATATTATTCCGTTATATACATGATTTATTATTATTCAATAAAGAAATTGGCCTAAAGCCACATATTGACTTCTATCCTGATTATTTAAAACTTATAAAAACTAATGCCAATTTATTAGCTGCAGAATTTTTAGATCTAGATATTAAAAACATAGATAATAAATTAGTAACATATATCTTTGATAAAAGAAATGCATTTAATTTTCAAATTAATAAATTCCCTTTTTGGAATAGTAATCTTAGCATTTCTGTCTTCAAGAATTCAGTAAAAAATTACAAAATTAGAAATAATAATTTAGTAACAGACATTGATATTAGAATTAAGAACATAAGAAACTTTTAATCCTTTGTCCAGGATTATGGAGTGCCTATAGGTTTTCTAAGAGCATATATAGATAGGAAATATTTAGGTCATTTAAAATAAATCACTCATATTGGTTGATAAAAGAATATTTTTATTTCTTTGTTAGTGGGATAGTGTTTTCACTTATTCTACTCGTAATGTGTAGTTTTGTTCAAATTTGGCTATTGAGTTATTTGTTTCAGATTTATTACATAGATGGCGCCAGGATCTTTCAAGTGAAAATTTCCTTTTTAATAGACATTTTAAACTATTTTCTAATATTTTCTAGATAACTAAATGTATTACAATTTTTAATATAGTTTTGAGAATTTTAATATACGTATCTTACTAATTCATGATATCAAAAATTAATTTTATTATTTATTCAATTATGCTGATTCATGGTAAGATTTTTGGTTGTCGTAACATGTGTTGTCAATATGCATGGCGGGCTATATTGAAAGAGATGAATTCTGGTAAGTTTAAGAGGAGACACAGATTAGTTTATGTTTAATGTAAAGTATGGGTATTTTATTGAATTATATATTTACTGTCTTTAGTGCAATATCTTAGTGCAATATAATGATATTTACATATTTTATCCTGAATTTTAGTCGTTTCTATATAGTCATGCTTTATAGTTAGGGTTAGTAAAAGACTTTTTTTTTCTAAATTATTTCATTTTAGGGTAAATTACCCTGTTTGTTTTTTCAACAACAATAGTAACAGAGATGGTTTGTACAGCAAAATTAATTTAACCTGGCTAAAGCTTGTCCACAGCCAAGCTGCTATATTAATTGTTGAAAACTCCATTTACTTGGATTGCCTATTTCATTATTTTTAATAACAACAGTGTTCTTTCACTTGTTGACATATAATGTTTAAACTTGATTTTTGTTTATGGTATCTTTAGTAATTTCAATTTATTAGATTTTATTTAAAATTGATGTATTGTTCAAATAATGACTTTTTGATATAGATTTAATTCTTGTTTACTTTATTTCTGTATGATTATATACTAGTTATATTTAGATTTATATTATATAACATTTAAAGAAAAGAAATTAATTTCATAAAAAAATCGTTTGATCATAAAAGAAAATAATTTACAAACATCGTTTGGCTGTAAAAGAAATTAATTAAAAAAAATCTTTTGGCATTAAATCTTTTCTAAAGGTTATAAAATAGAGTAGATTGATATTTTTAGAATTATTAAATTATTATTAGTATTATTAATTAGAATTAGTAAAATATTCAAAAAAAGAAATTAATTAGTTAAAAAAATCGTTTGGTCATAAAAGAAAATAATTTACAAATATCATTTGGCTGTAAAATAAATTAATTAAGAAATCATTTGGCATCATTAATTCTTTTCTGAAGGTTATAAATATAGAGAATATTGGTATTTTTATCATTTGCTAACGTTATGTAGCAACGGAGAAGAATAATTATGACTGAACATAGAATTCGAAGTCAGTGAGTGATGTAACGTTTGTGATGTAAGTGTATGTGTTTGTTTTACATGTTTGTGCTGTGGAAGACGTCCAATAAACACATTATTTTTGATAAAGAAATCGCCACGATTATTCATGCTATGCTGAAATACATCACAGGACTTTCACAAGTACATTAAATTTATTTTGAAAATATGCACAGACAGTATGACACATTTTTGACTTGAATGTGAGTTGATAAAATAATTATAGTGATTTATGCCAAAACGGACTAAACCCGACACTATCTAAAAATAGATTAATGCAATTAAAGCAATCGGAGACTTCAATATTAACAGGCCATTAAAATAATAGACGCAGTTGCATGTATTTTAATGGCATTGTCCAGCAGAATTGAGTATATTTCCATTATGTTGGAGTTAATTGTTATAGGATAATGGAAATCCAGGTCTGTAAAGTCATTTCATAATTATTATAATCGCTTGTAAATTGGGGTTGCTATCCATAACAACATGTTTTGAAATACTTTGCAATTTCTGATATTAAACTTATTTTATTTGGAAGCAAGTAAACGTTATTCAATGAATTCCATGTCCTGCATGTTCACGATCAAGGAAATATTCTTCAACGCATTATTGCTCACATATACTGCAATATTTCTAACAATTGTAACAAATTTTCATGCAAACCGTTTGAAGGGGACTTACGACTGTTAAACCTCCAAAATTTTAGATTTTATATATAAAAAATATACATTATTTCCTTGTCTTTTCTGAACAATTTAAAACAATTCGCGTTAAAAAATTCCCATAATTATGAAAGTTATGATGGAAAATGTGTCAGCTCTTCAACGTAAACATTGAATATGGCCATATCTTTAAAGCGCTATATCTCAAAATGTGTTTTTTTATATAGTGCGCACGATATCGCAAGAACTAATGAATATATTTACATAAAACTTTTACAGAATATGTATTTTGCTATGTTCTACAAATTGAACCACATTTTTGTACATATTTCTCCAAAGAAGTTTTTTGGGGAGGGTTAGAAAAGTTGAAATTTTAATTATTTTTAACAATTTTATTTTAAATTGGTATATAAAACAAAAATTTAATTTAAATGTTAATAAGTGTGGTTAAGTTTCTTTTTTCTTCTTGTTTGGATTACTTATATACCTAAAATATTGTGTTTAGATAAATATTTCATCTGTAATCATACGCACAATGTGACTATCTCATTTTTTCTCCATAAAATTATACCCATATTTATTACTCTCTCAAATAAATATATACCAATATGAAGGTTTCAAAATGTGTGTACTATAAGAGAAAGAAAAAGAATATTTTTCTAGAAAAAGTGAGTTTGTGAATTGCATTGTTTCAGATATATAATGCATCGAATTTGACAGATTCCCACTATTTTTTTCGAGGTTTAAGAGTCGTATGTCCCCTTAAGTCGAAAATTTATCATATCCATGAAAAATATCTCAAAAGATCAATTACATTTTTTTTGACTAACTCCTCATTTATCAGAATATAAAATGATTGAATTCTGAGTTATAACGTTTCACCCTACTAGCGTCGGAAACGGCGTTTCTCTTGTCTAATTCCAACGCAGATAATTCGTATTTATATGTATGTTTTCTTAAACATCCATGAATAAATTATTCTTCGGATTTCAGAGATGAGATTAAATACAAAAATTTTGGTTCATTCACTTTAAAACCCAAGCTTTTTAACCTGAAATCTATACGCTCAAAATAATTGGCCTCCCGTGGGGTTAAAAAACGCTGTCTGATAAAATTTGTAACCAGAAATATTTTACATTTTATTTTATTAATTTTAATGTATTTACTGCAAAAGACAAAATTTGATGAATTTAGTTCTAATTCTAAAAATTTTGTAAATCGATATACTTTATTCAGTAATGCAAATATTTCTTCAGTTTTAATTAATAAGTTAAGTACTGCATGAGCTAAAATATTTACTGAAATTTTAAATTAGCAGAACCTTTATTAAAATATTATATTACTGAACTCCTTATGTGCATGATTAAAATAATTAGGAAAATATATCAAGCAGATAATTTTTAATATTCTTAAATGATATCCTTAAGCTTGTATACTTCATGTAATGCAACCAAGTGAATAATCAAGTTCTATCAAAAAGGAATAAAGGCAATTTGAATAATTGTATTAAACCATTAAGCTGTTAATAAACTTCGGATGTGCATTAATAATCTTTCTTAATTAAGCATAGCTTATCATTTAGAAAAGCTTTACAATACGAATATTTAAAACGAATTCAAGTTGATTTAATTTAGATACTAAACGCTTTCAGTTATATTTAGTTAGCTGCTATATACAAACTTTATTGTTATAATGCTAAGCTTCAATGCGATAAACAAATTAATAATAGAGAACGTAAAATGATTTCGTATTTTAATCAATTCATTGCGAAATGAATTGAACATTCTTTCGTAACATAATAACATGGCGTAGGTTTATTTGATTATATTATTCTGAAGTATTTTGCTTATTGCTTAAATACACAAAAGGAAACAATTGTTGCGATTTTACTGCACTTATTTTCTGTGTAAATCCTTAAAATTAATTAATGAGAAGAATATTATTTGACTTCCTAATTGTCGAATCCAAGCAGAGACATGTAGAAGACTTCCTAAAAGCTTCAAGTACGTATTTTAATGGATTTATGTTACACATATATATTATACAGTTAAGTAATTCTTTGTTGCTTTTAAGCAAAATATTTTTAATTCGAAAATAGGTTTCAAGGTATTTAAAATGGTTGAAACGGAATCCTGCTTCTTCATAACTAAGCTAAAATGACTTTTCTCAGTGTTCTTCATGAAATTGCTTTTAAAACTAATATTTAGATCAATTTCTTTTCAGAATTATTCTATTTGAAACAAAGGAAACAATTTCTACTTATTTTAAGTGTTATTTTGCGATAAAATATATCATCTACCACATTTTAATTTGGGCAATTGTC
>BGPR01053407.1:0-10411 GCA_013235015.1 Araneus ventricosus | reverse complement strand
AATAAATAAGTTGAATGTTCTTTTGGAGCTCGAGAATATAAAATATCCCCTAATATTATTTTTTAAATATTATACTTCCCTGTAGTTAAGTAATAATATCAGATTCCAACTAGTATGCCGATATTCGGCCTGATCAAAAGCGTAAGTTGTTTTGAAGAAAACTCTAGTGAAAATAGCTTTAGAAAAAGTAAATTTGAAGCAAGAAAAACGTTTTCATCCGGCAACTTAATTAAAAGTAAAATGTAATGTTATGTGGGTTCTATTTTGTTACAGAAAGAGCTTTTGAAGCAATTTCATTAGTCACCCTATAATTCTGAAATCACCATGAAAGATAGTTAGACGTAATAATAAAATTCAGTAGAGAAATATAAAGAAATGCGGAAAATTTAAACCTCCGCCCATGATATTCGGGGTTTTTTTCTTTTCTTTTTCATCTTTCTTCCTTTTTCTTTTTTGCTGGTATGCTCTCCCGCTTCTCTGGACTAAATAGATTACTTTTCAGTTTCGCAACTTGCTTTTTCTAACAGCAAACCTAATTTAAGATGGATTTTTAACGAGCACTAGTTTTATCTCCCTCAAGATATATTTTTTTCTATTTTTGGGGCATTTCTTTGAAGATTGGTGCCGTTGATTTAGAGCTTTTGTTTGGTTTGCTGGTAGTCCGGAGATAATGTTTTATGCAAATTAGGTACACCAACTCAATGAGACTGGGAATGACTTTTAGATCACGTAACATAGAGAAAAAATTCTGTGGGTCTTTTTTCCCCTTTTTTTTTCTCCCTTTTCCCTATTTTCCCAAGCCTTATTCCTTTCTAATAACACTCAAAATCTAAAACAGGTAAGGATTTGTTTAAAATTTTGGTATTTTTTGAACGTGAAATGCTACAATGCTACAAAAGAAAAAAAGTATGCCAGTTTAAATGCATTTAGATTCGTTTACTTAAATTTAAAGCCTAAAGCAATGCTAGTAAGAAAGTAAAATTGTTTGTTTAAGCAATTATTCGGGAGTGTTTGGGTTTTTTATATTTCAAAAGACATTGCTTTTAAATGCTGGAAATATCTTTTGAGTAAGACAAAGGTATAAATTTGTATTTACAGAAGTTTAATTTTTATTTGCGTATTTTTTGACTCAGAAAAAAATATATAAAAGCTTGCTTCCTTTTCTTGTATATAAGATTTTATGTTATCCCCATATTATCTACACAAAGCCAATGATATTGTGAATTACTTTTAGATCATGTTTCGTACAGGGAATGTAGCAGTTTACTTTTTTTGTCGTTATTATACTCCATCCCTAAAATTAATTCTTTTCCACCTAATAAAGTAAATTTTAAGCAGTAGGATTTGCTTAAAATATTAGCTGCTTTTAAGTATAAATTGAACAATCTCACCCAAGAAAAAATATCTCTTCATGTTTGAATGCGTTCAGACTTATTTATCTAAACTTAAATCCAAGCAATGTTTTTCGAAAAAATATCTTGTTCAAGTAATTCTTCGAGATGTATTCTATCGTTCTTAAAACTGCGTTGCTTTTAAATAAGGACTAACTTGATTTATCTTGAACTTGATCTAACTTTATTTATTAATGAAGAATGTTTTGAAAATGTTAACGGTGTATTTTTAAATTTACGGAACTTTCCATGCAGTTTTAAAATTCATATTAGCTCTGAGATATGTAAAACATTATTTAACCTCTACGAGACTTCGATGCATGAAGATAAAATATTTTTACAGACAGCAATATTTGGAGTATTTATAGAATGAGCGCCTTTTGAATGGAATTGAATTTTTTCGAAACAAATTAGTTTTAGTTGATTGATATAAAAAATTGAAATTTTTAGTTCCATTTTGAAGTTACAGAATGAATTTGAATATAAAAATATCAATTGACAAGTGGTTTTATTCATTCAAAAAGTATAAAGCAAAATATGAATGCATTTCGCTAAACGGATTAATTCTTATCTAATTATTATGGTTAAATAATTTAAAAAGTAATTGTCTTAATATTAAACGAGATTTTTGTACAATCTAAAATTTTGTAAATCTTATATTTCTAGTCTTGAAAAATTTTGAATTACAGGGCATCATTTAAGGGTAAATGATTTATTTGGTATTTTAGTATTTCCATTTAATCGATACAAATTAATTTATATGTAATAACGGTAATTCATATTTAATCAATGCAAGTTGGAACAATAGTTTATTTGTTAAAGTTTCAAGTTACCAAAGGGCTTCTAAATTTATCAAAATTTTGGAAGCTTTTAGGAAACTTATTAAAACCACCGTAATAATTTTTCGTATCTTTTTTCATCAAGAAAATTTTTCGCAGAAAAATTTTATTTCCTACAGGTTTCAATTAGCAATTCAAATGAGATTTGAAAATTTGTGGTTAAATATCTTCAAATTAGATTTTCAAATACAATTATTGAAATATCTGTTAAAACGTCTTTCTCCTTTCTGTTCTGAAATTTGCTTTGTTAATAAATTTACTCTTATGGACTTAAAGTTGGAAGTAAACGGAGTGAATATCAAGTGATACGTTTGTCTTTGGCTTCGAAACTTGAATTGCCAATTTACAAAAACCTGAAGTGTTGTGTGTAAAATATTTGAACTGATGGAAAAATTTTTTTCAATTTATCTTCCATATATAAGCCATTTTTTAGCACCGCAAAATTTAACAAAATTTTCTATTTTTTAGTCAATTGTTAAAAAAATGACGCATCTTTATTTTGGGAATCATTGCTGAATAGCTGAATGTGTTTTATCATTTATTTTGATGGTGATAATCCTAAATGTTTATAAGTTTTTTAGTTTATATGCTGAAGAAAACAAAGACATTTACTGAATGAAGAAATTCTTAAATATTCCGCTTTCACAAATAATGCTAGGAAATAATCAGCAATCCTGTAACTTCATTTGTTTATTTTTGATATTTCTCAGAAAAATACTCCTTGCACGCCGAGATTGCAAGGATTAGTGAAGTTAACTAAATACTCAGAAAGTAGCGAAAGTTTCAAGGAAGAAAGTAAAAGCTACGCAAGGAAATCTCTGATAAAGAAAAGCAATCTAAAATATAAAAGCCGTGAGAAGACCTCTAACGCTCAGGAATGTGGGCGTGGCTACGTGCCAGCGCGCGCTTTCTTCGTTAACAGCTCACCCAGAAGGCTTTGGGGAACAGGGAAGGGGTTTCTTTTCTTAGAATTCAGAGCGGGGGAACAGGGGAGGATTCGGAGCGGTTTTTGAGAGGGGAACTGAATTTTCCTTATCTTTGAAAGAGAAAGCGTTCAAGTATTTCGAGGTCTCTCTATTCCAATGGTTTTAGTAATATTCCTTGACGGTTCTTGCACTGAAAAAGGCCCCTTTTGCTTAGAGATTTGCATTCATCAATTCATCATTTTTTTTATTTTGTATTTGGTGATGCATTTTTTCTGTTAGGGGATTTTGCATTATTTTTACTCGGAAAAAACGAAAAGTTAGTGCCGATTGATTCATTCGTTCTGTTTCTCATGCTTTTTTAAATTTCTTAAGCACTCTGGCAATCTGTATGAGATTTTCTTCAACAGCTTTCGTTTGTAAATTTGTCACAATCAGATCTGAGATACCGTAGACTAGAAGATTTGTGCCATCTTAGACAGGCACAAATCTTCTAGTCTAATAATAAAAGCAAACGTGTGTGTGTGACTATGAGAGCAGTGCAAGGAAGACCGTTGCAACTAGAGCTACAATATTTGCTACTGTAGCGGTTACAATTCCCTACCTTCTCCTTTTTATGGTAGGTGGCGCTACTAGAGTCATCCGGGTTTTCCCCATGATGTCTCTCTCTCTTCTTTTCTGTGTACTTGTCTTGTGTTGTTATTCTCTGTCTTGCGTCTTGTATCTTTTAATGCACTGTGTCGTGGAACTTAGGCATTTAATAAAAATGGTTCCTGAAATTGAATTAATTCTTCAACAGCGGCATTCCATATAAACATGAGTCTCGTCCCTCTACACTACGAAATTAATTTGGAGATTTGGTCTGTCCACATCGACGCAATATTTAAAATTTTAATAATAATTTTATTTAATTAAAAATAAGCTAAATTCTGGTGTTTTTCCGCAGTAACTTCCAAAAGTATTATCACGCAAAAAATGATTTCTACAGCATCTCAAAAAACTCAATTTTAACAATTTTGTAAAAACCTTTTTAAATTAAATTACAACAATAAATTTAATTGCTATAGTGAAATACTAGCCGATTTCGTTGTTTCATCAAATCATTTAATGGCGTGGCCTGTTTTTAAATTTTTAAATTTATTATAAGCATTTGCCTTCTTTGGACATTAAATGCTTTTCCCTTCCAATTCATTTGTAGAATTATGAGAAATTACGCTACTTTTGTTCTTTAATTTAAGAGAAATTTGTCATTTTTGATAAAATTCTGAATATTTATATATGTTTAAGTGAAAAAAATTATCATAAATATCTTTAAATACAAAATAATTAGCATATTTTTAAGTTATCAAATTTTTCTCGCTTTCAAAATTTCTTGTACATAGCTTTATTTAGAGAATTTTAATGCAATCATAATTTTAATTGAATTTTTCTTTTTATTCATTGGATCGTATTTTCTTTATTTCAAGTAGAAACAATTCAAACTTCATTCAATTTAAACTTAGATAAAATGAACTAATTAGGCAGAAATTTTCTTATTAAAATAACTTTGAGTATCTTTCCAATGATTTTTTTCGCAAATAATGCCTATCAAAGTTTCACAAGAAATAACTGAAGATCAAAATAATTACCAGATGGTATTCATTGCATATTTAAATATTATACTATAAATGAAATTTTTTGCCGGAAATATTCTTCACTAGCGTAATTTAAAGTGTTCTTTCACGATAATTATAAGCACATGACACTGATTAATTATTTACATGATACTGCTTGATTTAAAAAGTAAAATTTTCCTAAAATAATACACTTCAACTATTTGAGAGACTTAATATTTATTATATATATAGGAACTGCATATCTTGCAATTATAATTGTAACACGAATGGGATATTAAATCTTTTTCCGGAGGGAGTACAATATAATAGTAAGAATTTTAGTTTAATTTAGTAGATAAAATATTTTTCCAAAATGTATGAAATTTAGCAACTCTTTTCAAGTTAATTAATTTGTTTAAAAATCAGTATTTAGTATCAAGTTAATTAATTAGTATTTCTTTGAAGCCATTTCACAAATTTTAAAAAATAAGTTAAATTAATTTATCATCTAACCAGCTTAATCTCAAATTAAGCCGTCTTCCGAAGTATCAAAGTTTGAGACTCTTATAAAGTGAACATTTTTATTTTGAAAGAAAAAGATAATTATGTATGAACACGATATATTTTAATGAAAATTAACAAAGAATTTTTTTATTAAGTTTTGCGTTTTTTTCCAATAGAAAAAGGACGAATTTTACAGTCTAATGACTCCTTAATTGCTTGTTAAAATATATTTTTTTAATGAGAATTTATATTCAGAATATTGATTTACTATGTTTAAGTTATAATCACATGCTATTTTCACGCACTGAAACTTATGCATACCCTTCCAACCATTCATCTTCTTTTTTTTTGGTTTAGTTTAGTTTAGTCATATTAACGTCCCGTTTTTGAAACAATACGAGGGCTATTTTGGGACGGACCTCTTAATCTTGAACCATTGTCAGATGACGAGGACAACGCCTGAGTTGGCGCCCTCTCTTCAAGCTTCCACGCCACGCCAACGGGGGGCCCCTGCGAATGATTTAGCGTGCAGCGGGCCCCATACACGGCGGATCTTCGGTGGATTCGGGTCTCGAGCCTGGGGCCCTCCGGCCCCAGGGCCGGGATCTTAGCACTAGGCCACCGCGACCCCTCTTCTTTTTCTTGGAGCTCATAAGTTCTTTTATGACAAAATATTTCGAAATCTATACAACATTTTAATTTCAGGATATAGATGTTATTTGCTTAGATAGTTTTGTTTAGTTCACCTTACAATTAGCGTCCCGTATGGAAGAAATATGAGGGCTAATTTGGGACGGACCTCGTAATATTGAACCGCAACACCTGAGCTAGCAACCCCCTCTCCAAATTTCCGCACCATACCAGCAGGAGGCTGCTGTTTGCTTAAATATCTATCAAACTATATTTTAATCCGACGTGAAAATCCTTTAAAGATTAACACATGGTAGAATTTTAATCAAAAAGAAGGTAAGAAATTCTGTAGTAATTGCCAAAGTTTTTACAATACACATTTAAGATGGATTTTTAAGCATCTTGCTAGGCGATCTATGACCAATTTTGGATACCTTTAAAAAAGAAAACATTATTTTTTTGTTTCGACCTTTAACTAAAAAATTCATTTATTAGAATGAGCGTTTTAAAAACATGATTTTTATAAATGTTTTTTCTGAATTTTTTATTTTAAATATTTCACCCTTTTAAGTCTTCAACTTATAGTTTAATATTATAAATCTTATTGAATCTTGAAATCAAATGTTTATCTTAAATTCACAACCAAGTAGCTCATCGTGCATGAGATGAAAATATAACTAATCAATCGTTTTACTAATAATTGAGTTAGGAAAATATTAAACTACTGGATACCCTAATTATTTCCCGAAAGTTAATAACTTAATTAAAAATAGTTTGAAGAGTTTTTTCTTCTGGTAAATAGTTCGAATTTCTCTACATAGATGGAGCTAGGGGCTAGCTTCTAGATGTTTGCTTTCTTTGTTCAATTGTCTAGAGCGTCTTTTTCTTGATTCTGGTTTTGAAAGAGGGTGGATATTTGCATTTTCTTTCTGCCACTTTATTGTTTCTGTTTTAAAGGAATTTGTTAAGTTTTTCTTTTTTCCTTTTATCTTATATTAAGTTGTTGGACAGATTCAGGCCACATAAAGGAATAAATTTTGACTATGGTCATTCCTTTATACAGAAAATTTGTCCAGTTTAGAACTACAATGGCGTGTGGTCTCCAAAGAAGTATCGCCATTCTGGTTCTTTTCAATTTTTCTTCCATTTTGATTATATTTCTTAATTTCTAATTTTTCTTTTATGTGCTTTAATTATTTGAGAATTTCTGTTGTTGAATACCATAGTTTTTTTTTATTAATTTTAGGAAAAGTTTGATGATGAAATCACTTAATGCTGCTGCGTTGAGCGCGCATAAAGGTGTATTGTTATCATTATTATTATTGTTTACTTTTTAGTTTTATATATATTTTTCTTTTTAACTTAATGTTTGATTTCCGATTATTTAAACTACTGGATTGTCATGAAGAACACACGAGTTTAATAAATTTCAAAACTCTCTTACAACAGAAACCAAAAACTCTATTTTACAAATATGATAATAGTCAATTGAGATAGAAGTTCATAAAAACTAGCCACCTTCGGCGACCAGCTGTTTGTTGGCTATGCTTCTAACTTGGCGAAATAAATTGGAGAATTGGCGTTTGTAGAGGCTGAGGAACTTCGCCAAAGCCTTATTTTTTGTTTTCTCTCAAAAATGGAGGGTAGCGATTGGCAAGCGACCCTTGGCGAGATATCTAGGGGTCATAGGCTCCCTTAAGACATGAAAATTGTCGAAACCGGTCTAGTAGTTGGAGTTGGGGGACTGTGTCAAGGTTTTCATCAATAGGGAATGTGCAGTGGGGGATTGTTTTATAGATTTCTCTCAAAAATGCATTGGTGGTGGTGGTGGAGTGTAGACCACCATTAATGACATATGTAGACAACATCATCTTTCGTATGAAATAAAAATTGTCGAGGTCGGTGCAGTAGTTGGGGCTGAAGAACTGTTTGATGTTTTTACCCATACAGAATGTAAAGTTGAGTATTGTTTTTTCGATTTCTCTTGGAAATGGACGGTTGTGGGGGGCAGGTGACCATTGATGACAAATCTAGACGTCTTAGGCTTTCATATGAAATAAATAGTGTCGAAATCAGTCTAGTGGTCGCGGCTGGGGTACTGTGTCTTGGTTTTGCCAAGTTTTTTTTAAATATATAGATATCTGATTTGAGAAGCCATCAAAATATTTTAGGAAATGAAGAGTAAATTTTCTATTTATTTTCGTGCTTCTACATTGTTGCTGTACGTAAGTCTACTGTGTAAAGAAGGATCATAATGGAGCATGCGATATTATCTCAAATATTGAAAGTCGGATCACATTAAGAATGGTCTGTAAATTGTTATTACACCTAAGGGTTGTATTAAGAGGGGTTACTGAGAATATATTACCTCCGTTGCATTATTATCCAAACTTGTGAATACTTTATCTATCGCAATAGCTAGTTAATATGTGCTAATTATATAATTTCTGACTTCAAGCAATGGTATGTTGTATTATTTTAACGGGTGGTTAATAATGATTAACCAATTTGAATTACATTAAATAATAGCAAATATCTATTGATATCAATAAACCAATATCATTGATTTGCTATTATGGCAGATAAATCTTCATTCAAAAGACATTATAGAATTAGTTTGATGTCACCTACCATTGATATTATTCCGTCATGCAAATGTATTTAAACTCATAAATTAACCTTAAGCAGCAAATAAATGTGCCATTAAACATCGAAGATAACGACTGTTTCTATTAGTTAGCATTTATGAAATACATATAAATATCTTCCATTGGTTCTCTTCCTTGCCACTTATTAAATAAACATTCACAAGTGCGTTTAATTGATTATTCCAGTAAATCAACGACTGTTCCAAATGTTTTGCAATTAAAGACGTTAATTATGGTTTGAAACTTAGCGTTGTGTAATAATTCATTCATTTGGAATTTAAATGCCTCAGTGAAATCTGTTTGATTAATTTATAATTTAATTGAAAGTATAACAAAGCATCGTACTACCCGATAAAAATAAAATAATCAATGATTTACTAAACAAAATTTTAATGTAAGTAATAATTTACATGTAAACAAATCGAAAAGCAATTTTTATTTTAGCATTTGATCTGAAATAATGTGTTATGTCTGTTAAACTACCACCAGTAACAATGAAAGTTTAACCCATTAAAGGGCATTTTTCTCTATTAGTGGTATATTAAAAAACATTGGGAGTGACATTAATTTAATAAAAGAACTTCATTTATCTTATTGAATGGCATTAATTATTTTAATTAATAATTAATAACAAAGTCAAAACACTTCGTTATGGTTTGATGTAAGAAATTGGAACATCTAGACTTTTGTTCCATCGAAAAATTTGGCGAGAATTTACACCAACCTTAAAAATTGCATTTAACCCTCTCACACCAAGCTTAACCCTCTCTCATCCCCGGGCAGTCTAAACATTTCCTCTTAACAGCGGCGAAGGCCGGTCTGAGGCGGTTGGCTTCTTTTGAGGGGAGGTGAGGTTCTGAGATCGCTTATGAGATAAGCGCGGTAGGGGTTCCAATTATCCATGCCAGCCACAACCCATTTCTGTGCGTTTTAGGGGAAGGTTATAGCAGGGGTGGAATGTTGGGGTATATGACCACCCAGGTAGGGAGAGTCCAATTCATGTCGCTTCCTCCCAAAAATTCTCGGTTTTAAAGGCACTAGAAGAAAAAGGTCGCCTCGGGATGAAAGAGTTAACCCTCTGATTCCTTAGGCCAGTAGAATAGAGGTACCTCAAAATACGGGAACCCCCCGAGTTCCTCTTTCAAAGGTAAGGAAAATGCTCTTTGCCCCTCAAAAACCACAATGGCAGCTGACACTTTCCGAATTCTAAGATTCCCCCCTTTTTCCCTAACCCATCTGGAGGAGCCATGCTAAGGAAGAAAGCGTACGCCGAGGGTGTGAAATCAATCACAATTAACGGAAGGGGGTGGAAATTTTACAGTGATATTAGGACGTTTCGGACGGCCGCCGTCTTTGGCTTGGAGGGACGTTTCGGACGTTCCCGTATCCATAGAGTTAAAAATCTATGAATTTGGTGGCAAGTATACTTGCCATGGCGCGGCGTTAGAAAGGGTCAAAGAAAAAGTTGCGTTATGAGTAAAGATTACACGTAATAATTTAAAACCTATTTGGCTTAAGGTTCCTTTTTCTTGACGGAAAGCGAGCAAAGTAATTTTAGTGAAATGTTTAAAAAGAAGTTGGGTTTAAAAATAATCGGTCGTTATACGGAAATTCACAACTTTTTAGATTCTAAGAATGCATTAATGTTTATCTATTCGATGTGGGAGACGTTTCATCTCTTTCCTTTACTAAAACATGAACAATATTATCACATATGTTTTGGTGTAAGTCTATAAAACCTAATTTAAATTTACTATTTTCCATGCATATATTAGTTTTGTATCAACAACGTTTATGATTTTTGAGGAATACTCCTGTTTGGGGAAGGATATTATCACAATCCAAAAAATTTCAACTTTTGCTTGTTTCTTACAAGCATTA
>BGPR01053406.1:0-10411 GCA_013235015.1 Araneus ventricosus | reverse complement strand
CACACTTATTAATTAAGACTAGGGTAAGATTACTGTCAACTTTTTAAAGCGCTAAAGTTAATTAAACAGTCAGTTAATTAAAAAGTAACCGAAACCGTTTTTCCGCTGTAAGTTCGGAGCAAATTATCCCCCGAAAATTATTTTTATACCATCTTAAAGTTCATAATTTTACCTTTTTAATTATATCAATTTTATATCTGTGACATTTTTCCTTCAATTTGTATTAATTTTTCAAAATTTAAAAAAAAGTTGACACGCAGACGATTTTAAAATAAATCAAATTTAATGATACTAGAATTGATACTGATGAGTTGCTAGGCAACGGTGTAATTACTTTGCCATTATTTTTTCTGTTTATTTTTTTTTCAAATATCGTTTGGCAATGTTTTCATTGGTTCTTAAAGAATTCTAAAGCTTATTTAATTAGATTCAAAAATCACTGCAGTTCATATTACCTGTCATTTTTACCTGTGTTTCCGAAGAAATAATAAATCCTTAATAATATATTAAATGAGAAAGTGTGTCTGTCTGTTTTTTACGCTTTCACGGTCAAACTACACGTGGAATAAATTATTTTGAATGTCAAACATCACGTGATCATAAAGAAAGCCGCGATTATGTGATCTTTCAGAGAAAATAAACAAATAATTTATTAATGGAATCATAAATGTAATTACTAAACTCGACGCTTGATTTTCATTTTTCGAGTTTGCAGTCTATTTAATTTTAGTGACTTATACTTTTCCATATCAGACTTTATTCAAGAAGCTGTCGATAAATTGACGCCGGGACAGAAATCTATTGATAGATATAATATAGCTGTAAGAGTTTTTAGATTAAAATTTAAAAAACTAAAGTTAATTATAACTAAAGGAAAATATACGACGATATAGTATTTTGTTCTATGTATTCTTTTAAATGGTAGAAGTGGATGACATATAGCATGATGGATGGTACACAGATTATAAGGCCCTGATGATACCACTGAGTACAATGATGTAATTTACAGTAACGGAGAATATATGAGGAATAGAGAATGGTTGTTGAATTAGTAATTTTGGCACTGATTAATGAAAGTTTAGGTCAGATAAATTAAAAAATATATGTTACAAGTAACATCATATCCTGTAAAGTTCTTGAACTCCTTAGAATTGTCAGGGGTACCTTCCGACAAGCTGATATTAAAAGTCGGTGTGCCAGTACTATTGATACGTAACCTCGATATACCGAGACTGCACACGGTTACAAATTCAACACCTAGGTCCAAACGTCGTGAGAGTGTTTAAAAACGAGAGCGTGTTTTAATTTCACGCATTTCGATAATACCGAAGGATTTACCATCCAATTTCAAAAGGTAGGTTCAGGGCCAGACACTCAAAGGGGCAACCGTACATTTGGAAAACCATATTTTTCCCATGGGCAACATATGTGGCGTTTCACGTGTGTCCAGACCACAGAACCTCTACACCCGTGTAAAAAACGTAAAACAAAAAAACGTAGTATACAAAAGTGTGTTAGCATAGATAAACAAATTACCTAACTATAACAGCAAACACTCCTGTTAGTCGTCCAATAATGTATTATCAACCGTCAAAACTTTTAATTTTCCCTTTCAACATGTAACGAAACATTTACATTCGTGAATTTAAAAAATTTAATACTTCAAATTCTTCGCGCACGAAGTCGCGGGTTACAGCTAGTAATATAATAAATGCGAAAGTGTGTCTGTCTGTCTGTTTGTTAAGCTTTCACGGCAAAACTACCAATCCGATTTGGATGAAAATTGGCAGAGTTGTAGCTTGAAACCCAAGAACGGACATAGACTAGGTGAAATCACGTTAAATTAATTATTTTTGACTACAGACAACAATTAAATAATTAACAAAGCACATTGACTCAGCGATTCTCGATGAAGATTATTTTATTTTTCAATCAACTGTCACGTGATCCTTCAGGAATGCGAAAACATGTGGAATAAATTATTTTTAAAATCAACTATCACGTGATCCTTTTTTCGGAACAAATTGTCCGATAAAAATGATTTTTATACCATCTTAAAGTCCAAAATTTACCTTTTCAGTGATATCAATTTTATTTCTGTGACATTTTCCTTCAATTTTTATTCATTTTTTAAAGTTTAATAATTTTTTACGTGCAGACGATTTCGAAATAACGCAAATTTATATCTACTTCGCAGCTAGGAAACGGTTAGACTTTGAACTAATTTATCTTTATTTCTGAAAATTTTGCTTATGTTTATAAATATCCATAAAACAAGGCAGAAATTACATGTGTCTGTCTGTCTGTCGGTCGATCGGTCGGTCACAAGAACTCCTCCTAAACGGTGAACGGTAGCGACATGAAATTTACACACTTTAATTAAATAACGAACATTAGCCGCTTTTAAGCCTATTGCTTAGACGTTTTTTGCCAATAACTTCTGAAATCTTTATTAGACAACAATTCTTTTTATGCAGTTTTAAAGACCAGAAAATGATCTGTTTAATGCTATTAATTCCATTGCGATGAAATGTTTTCTCTGATTGCTATTAAGGTTTAAAAAAATATTTTTAACGTAATTTCTAACAATACTTTTTATTCTTATAGAAATAAATTCAAGCCAAATTACTGTTTCGCGCGCGGGCTTTTGCTAGTGTTAAAGTTAATAGAAGAAAATATTGCTTTCTTTGACCATAAACAACAAAGGAGACTTTACACTTCCGGTTTCCTGTTGTGGTAGCATTTAAAGCTTTTAATACGGTTACACAGTGATCCAATGACGTTAGTGGATTATTCTCTCGATGTTTTGTTTAATTTTCACAGTGAGATATTACAGAATATCCTTCTGTAGATACGGTAATGGGCATTAACAAGGAACATCATATTCTGTAGAGCTCTTCAAGATCTTAGAATTGTCAGGGGCACCTTCCGACAAGCCGAGATTGAAAGTCGGCGTGCCAGTACTACTAATACGTAACCTCGATATACCAAGACTGAGCAATGGCACACGGTTACAAATTACACACCTAGGTACAAACGTCGTGAAAGCTACTGTTAAGACTGATATAGGGAGAAGAGAGAGTGTTTTAATTCCACGCTTTCCGATAACAACGAAGGATTTATCATCTCAGTTCAAAAGGTAACAAATCCCTTTAAAAATATCATTTGCGAGGCTCAGGGCCAGACACTGAAAGTTGCAGGCGTACATTTGGAAAAACCATGTTTTTCGCATTGGCAACTAACTATATGTGGCATGTTCACGTGTGTCCAGCCCACACAACCTCTACATTTGTGCAAATGACGTGATATACAAAAGTGTATTAGCACAGATAAATAATGTACATAACTATATCAGCATACATGTACAGAATACTCCTGTCAGCCATCCAATTAAGTATTATCAACCGTCAGAACTTTTACTTTCCCGTTTAAAAATGCAACAAAACATTTACATTCGTGAATTAAAAAAAAATAATTCAAATTCTTCTCGCACGAAGTCGCGGGTAACAGCTAGTAATGATAATAAATAAATAAAGTAAAAAGAAAACGGAAGAAAATTAAAGAAAAATATATCTACAAATATAAACAATTCAACTAAAATAACAACAAATAGCACCAGGAATCATTAGAGTGAGGAAGATCCTCTAAGATATTTTGAACTATGTTCCTCATACAAATTTAGGCCTATCTGTGTTGAATCAAGTCCAAAATACTAAAATTCTTTTTAAAATATTTGTCTATAATACTTTTGTATTTTGGTCAACAAAAAATATCCTAAGGTTTTATGAAATAGATGAGAAATCATCCATCTGACACAGATTAACTTGCTTGAAGTTACTTTACAAAACAGGCTTCTAATTGATGGAATTCACAGTTCAAACCTGAATATTTGAACGACTATTAAAAAATTCGAAAATAGTTCTTCGATAAGTTAATTTATACATAATGATTTCCGTTCATTTTAAATGGAAAGCCAAATTTGAAAATTTGCTTAAAAACAAGTTATAAAACTTGTAATTTATTCATCGGTTTTGTAGGAAAATTACAAAAATTCTGCTTATTCTGGGGCAATATTATGAAAAGAAAATGAGTTTATTTAATTAAAAAAATGACTCAATTCAATCTTAATTAAATGCTATCGACTGCAGGCTTCTTTAATTAAAGTTACCCCTGTCCCATGCCAATGAAAATTTCGTTTGGCACATATTTTTATCGAAAGGAATTCGTAAAAGTATCTCAGTAGAATTAAGTTCATGTTTTGAAACTTGTTAATAAGTTTGATGTTCAGTTCTGAACTACCATTTATCACGCAAAATAATCTCGTAAAAATTATCATATAAATTGAACTCTTGCTTCTTCATTTCATTATGATTTTTTTATGTAATTCGTGTATCGCTTTCGAACATCATAGATCTTTTTGAAAAATAAATTCTTCGAGTTAAAAAGAAATAACACGATTGATAAAACCGATCCGTTTGCCGTCTTTTTTTCCTCAAGTAATTTCGTATATATTGCATAGAAAGACCATACTGCATTCTTAATTATGATTTAATAACCTGTTTTTATACAGACGAATTTTGCACGAAAAATGAATCCACCGAAAGAAGTTGTAATTAATTCATTAAAAAATATGTATATTTCGTAAAAATCATAATGCTAGATCATACGGGTTGAATAGAAAATTTTTCTCTCATTTTATTAGAATATAAAAAAGATGCTTTCTTAACCTTAGTTAATAAACCAATAGAAAACAGTTCTTCAGAACGTTTCGTTTCCAGAAAAATCGCCTAAGAAATGGGACGTTTCGTTTGCTCAACACACACGCATACATACACATTAGAAATCCGTCGCGTTGCCAGAGTTTTTTCCCGTAATACAAGATAACTTCAATATTTTATCTCATCAAATGTTTCGAGTAGCTTTCTGCAAACGAACATTCCTACGATATACGAGTTGAGTAAATAGCGAAATAAAAGTAATACATTCGCTTACCACAAATCTCCGATATATATCGTAGAAGTGCAGTTTTATTCGTATGTCTGACTTCTTTTTTAAAAAATATCTTTTTTGTCGTCTGTTTGGAAATAATTTTACAAATATAGGGATTCTGCTGTTCATTATGCATGCAGAACGTTCTTTTCCTGTTGCGTTTTTTATTGCTGTTGCTTGGATACCAAACGATATTCTATCAAAAGTGTACACAAATTGTTCTGAAATTCTTCATTTAATGGTTCTCCTTAAGTTAATAATAAGCTTTCCTTCTCTAAATAATTATTTTACTAAATCAATTTTTATTTACATGGAATGAACTCTATTTTTTGATTAAAAAAGACACACTCCAAGTGTAAAATTTTCATTAAACTACAGTTGACTCTCTCTAATCCGACACATATAGGACCGGATACCTGTCGGATTATAGAGAGTGACCGGACTATAGAGGGTCAATAGAAAAATATAAACTGCATTGTACTGAAAGGGGAAAGGATTCAAGTTTTAACAGGAAAGAATGACTCATCACCAAGTAACATGTTCCAACAGGTGCGTCGGACAAATGGGATTGTCGGAGTAACGCGAGTCGGATTCGAGAGAGTCTACTGTATAAGAAATATTTTTTATTATTTTTTTTCAAACGAAGACACAAAATATTATCTCTCAAGACAGATTTTCTGTTCTTAATTGTTCTACGTAAATTTGAATAGAGAAAAAATGAAAAGGATGTAGCTTTCTGTTTCCAATTTCAAAATATAGGGTGGTCATAAATTATGGGACCCATTTCAAAAATTAATTTAAAAAATGCCCGCATAATGTAGAAACTTCCCTCCTTTTTTATATATGAAAGAATAGTTATAAGTATAAGTTATAGTTATATAATAGTTAGTATAAGACAGTAAACGTGCCGTTACGGCGCTCTAAATCTGCTGCAGTGGGCAATTCCCAACGCAAATGTAAAATGGCTACCGTGCAGCATACGGTACGTTCCTGGTTCTAGGAAAGCAAATCAATTGTAACAGTTCAAAGATGTTTTTGCTTAGAGTATCAAAATTGTCAGCCTCCAAGTAAAAACTCCATCGAGCGTTGGTATGAGCAATTTAAGGAAACAGGAAAGGTGCTGGACGACCATCGGTCTCAGACGAAGTTGTTGGACGAGTTAGGGAGACTTTCACTCCTTAATTACTTATACCAACGCTTAATGGAGTTTTTACTTGCGATTTCGATACTCTAAGCGAAAACGTCTTTGAACTGTTGCAATTGATTTGCTTTCATGGAAAGAGAGACGTGCCTTCTCCTGCACTGTAGCCATTTTGACACTCGCGTTGGGAATCTCCCGCTGCAGCAGACTTAGAGCGTCGTAACGGCTGATTGCTTATCTGGAAAAAACTATTTAAAGTACTCTTTCATTAAAAAAATTGAAGTTTCTACATTATAAAGTTTTTTTAATTAATTTTTGAAATGGGTCCAATAATTTATGGCCACCTTCTACTATAGAACTGAAATTCTGAATGCTAACTAATTTCAATGTAAAATGCGTTTTTGGAATGTTCCGCTCTGAGAATTATAAATTAATAATTCTGAGAGACGATATAAATTTATAATTTGTGGGTATGCGTGCACTAATATAAGTATTGAAATGATTTATGTAAAAAAATTATTTTAAACATTTCAATTATCACAGATCCTCAGAGTGTGAAAGATAAATTCTATAATTTACTGTAATAATTCATTTGAAGATTTAGAACATGTTTTATGACATATTCATATAAAGTGTAAGGTTTGTTTTTACTAATTTCTAATTTTAAAAATTGATTTGTTTCATTCGTTAGAATAACGCAAAGCACGCACTTTCCATTTGAACACACGTGCTCTTTTAGGATGGACCTCGCAATTTTGAACCGTGGCCAGATGACGAAAGCGACACCTGGACGCTCTCTCCAAACTTCCATGGCACACTAACGCGAAGACATGTGACCCAAGATAGCAGATTTAACGCGTACCAGGGCCACATTCAGGCAGATCTTTGCTAGAATCTCATAATCTAACTCCAGACACCACCACAAAGCCAACGCGGACCATCATCTTTCTATAAATAACTTTAAGTAAAAAACTGAAGTATTCTCTCCTCAATTCTCTCGTATACTTCCACTCTATGACGCATTTTGTGTTTAGCTTCATCGTATAGTGAAGAGAATCGAGCTTGCATTTCGGACATCTTCCAGTTGACTGGATGGATCCAAGCTTTGATACAGATCTACAATTTTCGCGTAAAAAAAACTACATACCAAATTTCCTTCGTCTGGCTCTTTCCATTTGATAACTCTTGTATTTACATGGACACGAATTGATAGATATTTTACTCTTTGACGGATTTCGTCAAAAATTTGACAGAAATTTATGATTCTAGTGATAAAAGCCATTAACGAAATCCATCCATCTAGTCCATTGCGTTTTTGATAACAGGAATATAGATGGATAGACACACAAATTTTCCAGTGGCAGATTTCGATTCAATTTTGGAGCTAAGATTACATACTAAATTTCATTTTTCTTGTCAATTACATTTTTGAGTTATCCTGTTCACATACGCACAGGAGCGGATTAAGCTTGTTGGGGGCCCCTGGCTCAGAATTTTTTTGGGCCCTCTGAATGCATTGCGCATGTGTACTAGGGAGGTAACGAATATTCGGCGACTATCGGTATTCGGCCCTTTTCACGAATACTAAGCAGATATTCGGCCGAATATATTCAGGATAATAATTTTTTTAATCTGCTTTTAAATACATATTTAACAAAAAACATTGCAGAATTACATATAGGTTGCATAGGTATATTTTACATGTAATTCATCATTGCAAAGCCTGAAATTATGATGCAAGAACAATAATTTTTCAGCACTTTCAGGAGGAGGTCTGTTGCGTTTGGTTTCATACGCATATAATACCAACTAGAGATGTAACGAATATTCAGTATTAGACCTATTTGGCACTTTCCTGAATATTTAGTCTGGCTGAACGCTACACAGATATTTGGAAGGATAAAATGTTTTTTTCAAAAATTGTTGTTTTAAATATATTTAATAAATAATACTTTAGAATTGCATTCCAGTACATTTATTATAAAAAAATCTAATATTTATCCTATTTTAAGCTGCGTTGTACATAAGGTGTATTTAATAATGTTGCATATCATTTATAGAAGTCTCTTCCATACGGTTTCATATGTATTACCAGCACCAGAAAATAAACGGTCACTAGTATATAATGCTTACAGGTGCTGAAAGACATTTTCTTTCTAAATTTCCAAACCTTAGAAATTTTTCAGCATTTTTTCCACCAATTAAGTGGACACTCCATCTTACTTATTAGAAGTTCTTTACCAAAATAGGAATTTACTTCTAGTAATTTTAAATTATCCATTCAATTTTCTTTTGTGATTGTAATTGTCATATTCTGCAGTGATGGGTTTTTTTCTTTGAAGAAATCCCAAAATTATGAGGGTTTCTCATTTCTTATTATTGGAATTAAGTATTTAAAATATTACAAATATACATAAAAGCATTAACATTTTTAATATACAAATAATAAATCAATCTTATTTAATTAAAAAAATTCATTTAAAATTTGAAAAAATTTCATTTACAATCAAAAATGAAATGTTTTTAAAAATTTGGTACTCGGCCTAAAATTTGGCCGAATATTCGGTATTCGGCTATTCGGCCAAATCACTATTCGTTACATCCTTAATATGTACTTTTACAATTCGTCAGGGTTTTTTAAATAATACATTTTTATTAATAATATTTAGATTTAACAATTGCTACATCATTTAAATTTATAATTAGTATATTTAATCTATTAATTACGTCATAATTAATCATAATTAATATGATTTGAATTTGCATATCTTCAGTATTATCGAAATAAACGGAGAATCCATCAAAAAAAAAGAAAATGCAAATAACTTTTTCTTAACAAAATTGTTTTCTGCATTACTATTGTACACATTACTACTATTTTCTAATAACATTAATGAAGGATAAAGTTCCGAAAAGAATTAATTTAATGCTAAATACTGAAGTTTTATAAAGTGTGAATGCCAAAGATTGATATTTAACATTAAATATTCAATTTAACATATAGTCTATGCTTGTTTTTATTGAAGAAACAATTGGCTATAAAACATTTTGTCTCTCCATTTTATAAATTTTTAAAAGAAATTGAGGCCTGAATTCATGTACGAAAGAAAAAAAATTCCAAACTATTTTTTCTCAGAGACTTCTCTCTGAGAAAAAATAGTTTCTCTTAATAATTCTCTCTTTTCAAATAAAGATTAATACCAAATCGAACTCATTCTTACACTTTTTCAGATTATTTCACTGTGCAACAAAAATATAGAGACAGATTGCATTTCTTAATCATTCATGATAAGTTAAAAATACCTTTCTCAAACACTAACATTGTTGCCGAAGTCTCGGACATCACTTTGAATAGAACATTAACTTGATTTTAATGAAAACTAGCGAAGAATGAAAAACAAGCCCATAATTCAACACTAATATATGCATTCTTGCACATAGCATGAATTTTTAAGCATTTATTTAAAAAAAGACATCGCGTTTTAATAACTGATACAAATTGAAATTATGCGTTAATTCTAAACAGCAAATTACTTTTTAACTTTTTTAGAAAAACTTCATGTTTGTTGAACCTCATGTAAAGCGAAAAAGTTTATAATTATACAAAATTCAGAAACATTGCATCAAAAGATGATTATGACTGTTTATAAACTAATATTAAGTTCAAGTATTATTTAGTTCTTCATGTTCTAGGCATAGAAATGTCACACTATTTAAAACACTCATCAGAAGTTCAAGGAATTAAATTTTTATAATGGTGCTCGACTCTTTTAAAGACAGACAATTATCATTTTTACTTTTGTTTAAAAAATGAAAACACAATGAATTGAGAATATAGGAATTCAGTTTTAGAGCATATTTTTAAGATAATAAATATTTCAATCTATATTGTCTTAAAAATACAGTCAGTTATTGTAAATAAAAGATTTTAACAGACCATCAGTTTCTAGTTACTTTTATTTAAAATTTGTGTTAAAAATTTTGTTAGATATTAAATGGGACAACTTTTCAGATGCCCTGTTATAATAAAAATTACACTTTGTATACTCGATATCTTAATTTAAGTGAATTAATTATATGGAAATATTTCAATAATTGTTAGTCACAATCCTTACAAAGACAACAAATGAGATTAGACCACAGACTAAAATGTTTACTCGTTCTTTTGAATATGAAATCAAATAAACTAATTTTTTCGCATTTCGAAAACATTGTTTTCAAATTAAATGAAGACAGCTGCATTTTCTTTATTTAATAAAGCTATGAATGCAGCTCTAAATT